>JAJPUD010004919.1:118988-177940 GCA_023553655.1 Myrmecobius fasciatus | reverse complement strand
TTGTTTACAAAATCACTCTTTATATCCAGATCATGAACCCATTTAGATCTTATCTTGGTATGTGGTGTTAGATGTGGGTCAAGCCCTAATTTCTTCCACACTAGTTTCCAGTTTTCCCAGCAGTTTTTGTCAAATAGTGAATACTTATCCCAAAAGCTGGGGTCTTTGGGTTTATCAAAAACCAAATTGCTATAGTTATTGCCTAGTTTGGAAGACTATTAATCTTAAATGGAAATTTTTTGTTTAGATGGGTTTTAGGTTTTTTTTCCTTCTCTTTTTGGGAAGGGACCGGGGGAGGGTGTGTCAGTAAGCAGCACTAGATAGCTATAACACAGAATAATTCATGATAAATTGCTTACAGAGTTCCAGATCAAATACTTTCTGATTTGAGGGGGGAAATAAAAAAAATTAAAAACATAAAGATTTCATGAAAGAGTTGGCTTTTCATTGGGGTAGAATTTAAGTAGGCAAAGATGGACAAGGGGGGGCATTTCTTCACACATTTTACATGTATACCTATGATAAAAAGTACTAAAATGGAAGTTTCTATTACATTTGAAAAATTAAATTTGAAACATTGGGACATGAAAAGAAATGGCAATTCTATAAGTAAAATTGTGTATTTTTAAAAGGAATTCTATTCTTGTCAGTGAAATTGAAAACACCACTCATGATCTGCTATTCTAATCAGGTACAACCCATCTTTTTATTTTTGAAAGGAAACAGAAACAGCCTGTATTATATAATATGGAAGTTTTTACAAAAAATTTTGGTAAAGCTGCTTAATTAAAAAAGAAAATATTGAAGTATTAGCTATCAGTTCTTTACTGAAATAGCTACTATCCTTTAGCAATAACAGAAGAAAAAGAAGTTTGAAGGAATTAGTGTAGGCGTTGAGGAAAGGTATCATCTCTTTACAGATGTTATATTTACAATGTTATATTTAGAGAATCAACTTAAAAAGTACTTGAAACAATTAAGAACTTTAGTAGAATTGAAGCATATAAAATAAACCCACATAAATAATTGGCATTTATATATATTACCAACAAAGAATAGCAGCAAGAGATAGAGAAATCCCATTTAAAATAACTATAATATGAAGTATTTAGGAGTGTATCTGCAGGAACTTTTTCAATACAATTACAGAACATTTTCACAGAAATAAAATTAGATCTGAACAATTGAAAAAATATCAATTGCTCATGGGTAGGCTAAGCTGACACAATAAAAATGATAATTCTACCTAAATTAATCTTACTTATTCAGTACTATACTAACCAAACTGCCAAAATTTTTATATTTTATATTATTTTATTTTATAGAATTTTATAGCAAAATTCATCTGAAATAACAAAAGATCAAGAATAGTAAGGGAACTTAATGAAAACACACACACACACACACACACACACACACACACACACATACAAAAGAAGTTGAATTAGTAGTACCAGAACTAAAACTATAGTATAAAGCAACAGTCACCAAAACCATTTAGTACTGACTAAGAAATAGAGTAGCGGATCAGTGAAACAACTTAGGTACCCAAGACACGATTGCAAGTGACTGTAGTTATCTACTGTTTGATAAACCCATAGAATCCAGGTTCTGAAGTAAGAGCTCATTATTTGATAAAAATTACTGGAAAAATTGGAAAACAGTTTCAACATGTCACATCCTATCCCAAAATAAGATTGAAATGAATTCATGATTTAGACATAGTGATACCATAAGCAAATTAACAGAGCATTTACCAGTCATATTTTTGAGAAGGGAGGAATTTATGACCAAATAAGAACTGGAGAACATTACAAAATACAAAGTGAGTATTTTTGATTACATAAAATTATGTAAAACTTAAAATCTTACAAAAATTCATATTGAAATTATCTTTACATATAATTGGAATAATAAAATGCTATTAAATTTTTTAGAAGAAAAAATGTTATTGTCTTAAAACCCAGTTCAGAAAACCATATGAAGATTAGCAGTTTTGAAAAATCCACTCATATAATTAACTTGTAAAATGATGATCTGATTTAAAAATGCATTTGACAAACACTTCAGCAATTCTGAAAACATAATATCTGATAAAAATGGACAGTTATAATGAAATTGTAAAGGAAATGTAGACCCGAATTCTTAAAATATCCTCATTACAATTTTCAAGATATAGAAACAGAAAAAGAGAGAAATGGTTTTTGTTGGCACTGCATGCTGTGCTGTAATGTAAATGTACATAGAAAATATTAAAAGAACTTCCATTGTTTCTTTTTCTAAAAGCAGATATTATTTTAGGGTTTTTTGGGGGGATGGATGTGAGGATAATATCATTACAGTCTTTATTTGTTCATGTAATCCATCATTTTAAAAATATATCTAACAACTTTTAATTCTGCTTTGCTGCTTATATAACTGTCAACCATTTAACATTTCATACTACTATATTTCTTTTTAGAGTATATGAAGGCATTGAATTTTGACTCAGATTCATAGAACTTAGAAACCAAAGGAAACTTTAGAGAGCAGTTAGTATAATCCCTTATTTCATAGATTCTTGGTTATAATCCCAGCTCTCTTGGTTTTTAGAATATTCTAAAAGCCCTTCACTTTTTTATAGAGTACCTGCTAATTCTTGAATCATCCAGACTGTGATTTCAGTGTTTGAATTCTTTCTTTCTGGCTCCTTGACCTGGAAACTCTGGAATTTAGCTATAATATTTCAGGGGGTTTTCATTTTGATGGTCTTTCAGTTGATTAGTATATTCTTTCAGTTTTTATTTTATTATCTGGTTCTGGTAATCTGGGAAGTTTTCCTTTATAATTTCCTGAAATACGATTGTCTAGGCTCTTTCTTCAAATACGGTTTTTAGGTAGTCTAATAATTCCTAAATTGTCTCTCCTTGATCTGTTTTCCTTGTCAGTTATATTTCCTATGAGGTATTTCATGTTTTGATTACATTATGTTTGATTTTGGATTTTATGTTAGATTTGGCCTCTGCTCACTTTTAATGGTGAGGATGTTGGACTTAGTACTTTTATGTCTTGCTGTTTTCTCAGCGAGGTTTGGGGATCTGTAGGTTTTCACTTTTGCTAGGTAGTGGTGACGCAGGAAGAAGTCTGGGCCCTGTCTTGCTGGTCTGGGCTTTGGTCCTTTCCCAGATAAGAGTATTTATGTCCTTTCACTTTGCAAGTGATCTTGATTCTGGATCTATACCTGGAATTAAGTAATGGGCAATGAAGTTTTCAAATAGTACCTGGTCCTGCACCCAGGGCTAGCACGGTGGTCCCCTCTACTGCCCTTAAGCCTTTCCAGTGCTGCTGCTGCCATTGCTACCTCCCAGACCAACAACAGTTGGTACCACTCCAACATGCCCTTGTCCGGCTTTCAACCCAGGGTCTATAAGCCTTCTTGTCTGTCTTAGGTGCCTTTGTCTGGAAAAAATGACTCACTGTGACTTTTTGTTGATTATCCTACTTACATAATTTGGTTTTAATGTGTTCTTTAAAGATAGTTTAGAGGAGTATCTTGGGAGTGGGGAGAAAGTGATTATTTTGTTTTCCCATCTTCATTCTGCCCCTGAAAGGCACTAGTTTCTTTTCTTTTTTATTTTTTTTATTTGCAAAACATATGTATGGGTAATTCTTCAACATTAACCCTTACAAAGCTTTCTGTTACAAATTCCCCCCCCACTCCCCACCCCTCCCCTAGATGGCAGGATATCCACTACATGTTAATTATGTTAAAATACTTGACAAATTGAATATATGTATACATATTTCCACACTTATCATTGTTGTGCAAGAAAAATCGTATCTACAAGAAAGAAAAATCAGATAAAGGAAACACAATGCAAGCAAACATCAATCAAAAGCATGAAAATGTTATGTTGTGGTCCACATTTCACATCCCTCTCTCTGAGTGTATATGGCTTTCTTCAGTGAACAATTGGAAGTAGTTTGAAACATTTCATTGTTGAAGAGAGCCATGTCCATCAGAATTGATCATATAGTATTGTTGCCGTGTATAATGATCTCCTGGTTCTGCTCATTTCACTCAGCATCAGTTCATGCGAGTCTCTCCAGGGAAAGGCACTATTTTCAGCAAGAAATATTTCCTGATTCCTTTTGCTTCTGTTTCCTTCTTCCCTGCCCTGTCACCTTGTTTCTATTTTATATATATATATATATATACACATATATATACATATGTATATATATATGTATATACATATACATATATATGTATATATGTATATACATATGTGTTATATATATATATATAACACATATGTATGTATCTCTCCTTACTAGATTGTAAGTTATTCAAGGGGAGGATGTTTAGACATTTGTTTTTAAATAACCAGAGCCTGGTACTATTCCTAGCACATAGAAGGGATTTAATAAATGTTTGATTCTCATAGTATCTTTGATATGTTTATATTATCAGAATCTGCCAGATTGTGTGTACCATTTTATGGAAAGAACTTTCAGATGTGATTCCTGTATTCTTGACCAGTGATATTTGATAGGTTGTGGAGAACAAAAGAAGTGCTAAAGAGATGGAACAGAGGCTCTGATTTTAAAAAAAGAGTGATAAAATTCTAGAATGTAGTATTAAAATTTTCATGGTTAATAAATATCTAGAAAAGGAAACATTGCTTTTAAAGAGCTAACTTCATTAAAAATGAGCTAAACTGAATTAACCTTATTTTCTTTTTTAAAGTCAGATCAAAATTTAGTTTGCCTGGATTATAGCCAAATATTTGGTAGTATTTTTTACTGTTCTTATTATCAAAATGGAGAAATGAGGGCCAGATAATAGACTAAGAACCCGCAGAATCATAACCTCCCCAAATTAGTCCTTTTGGCTTCATAGCTTTTCACAGGGTGCTTGACTGAGCCAGATTCCAAGAGGCAGAGATGAAAAGATAGAATGTGCAAGGCTGTGCAGAGGCACTGAGATGGCAGGTGGACTGTTGAATATGAGGAATGGCACAAAGACCAGTTTGTCCAAACCATGGAGCCTATGGAGGAAAGTTGTAGTAAGGTGGAAAAGTAGAAAGGTGTCAGACATGTAACATCATTGAAGGGATAATTCTGCCATGCTCTGCCTTAGCTTGGGCATCTTATTTTGAGAACAACCTTGATAAGATAGAGACAATCCAGAGGAGAGTGACAAGAGTGGGGAAGAGCATGAAGATAATGCTATATGAAAATCAGAATCATTGAAGATTTTTATCATATAGAAGAGAGTACTTACAGATATTTACATAACTGTTTTCAAGAATGTCATGTGGAAGGGCTGGACTTATTCTGCTTGTCCCAAGGATGCAGAGCTAAGATCAAGGACTAGAAGAACAGAATGGCAGGTTTAATCCTCACAATAGGAAATATACCAAAGCTCCTTAAGCTGCCTTGAGAAGTCATCGATGGTATTTCTTTAAAGATTTCCAAGTGGAATACTGACTCTTATTGGTTATGTCCTAATGGAGATTGATTGCTGTTTCAGCACAGGTGAGACTAGATGGTCTTTGAGATCTTTTCCAGTTCTAAGGTTCTAGGATTCTTTGACAGCCATGTGTGATAGATTTTGGAAGGAGGAGAAGCCAGAGTGTGAAAATTAAGAAAGAGGCTCTTAGAATATTTGTCAAAAGCCTAATTTAGTGAAAGGGGAGAGTTTGAAAGTGTCTGAGGGCAGATTTGAACTCGGATCTTCCTGACTCCACACCCAGTGCTCTATATTCACTGTGCCACCTACCTGACCTTAATCCATGGGGAAGAGTTTAAAATTTTTTTTTGAATTTATGTAAACAAGAAAAAAATCAACCTTTCTACTATTTGGTTCTATGGAATTGTAAGTGGGAGAGAAAAAAAGTGGCTCATTAGTTCTAAAATTAGTTTCTTCTGATATTATTACTTTGCTCTTTGCTGACTTTTTTATTTGAAAATATACAGGAATCTCCGGAAAAAAACTCTTCTAGGGACTGTTGTCTCATAACCAACTGTCTTAGAAGTTAGACTGCTTTATAACAATTCCTCTGATACCATAGCATCTAAATTCTTGGATGGTGTTCATCTGTTCCTGAATTATCTCTGTATTAACTACAGTTGTGGGATCCCTTTGAGTTTTACAGATTTTATCTCTTTTCATTTAGATCTCCAATTTCTCTTAAGCATAATATACCCATATCTTCTAAGCAAAATAAGTGTATTTTTCTTCTTCTGTTAGATATTCCCAGCTTTTGATTTTTACATAAAAGTAAATTGTTTGTTTTATGAAGATAATCCCTTCATTCCTTAAATGGACACAGCACAGTTGCTTATTATTTTCCAATAAACTCAAATGAAAAGGTTAACAGTATTTATTTTAGAAATAGAGTCTTGATTCCTGAACTTGTTGCCAAGGTACAAGAAGGCTTGTCATAGTTAGGATCAACAATACCTTTTTTTCAAAGCTGTTTGCCAAGAAGATGGGCATCCATTAACCTTTATTAAATGCTGTTTAGCATGCTTTATTGAAGAAGACAATTGACATTCTCCCAAATATACATCTAGACTTCTGGGTAGCTATGAAAAGCAAGCATCCAACTAGATGCTAGTTTGTGTATGTAAATCTGAAAGTCATTAATTGCTGTTAGACGGTCTAATAATTGCTTGGTTCACACAGAATCTCAGGTCAGTGCTTTAAAACACATATAGTGTCATTTCTAACATAATGTCATCTGAAAATAACCTACTGTCAATTCAGTCCTTTGTTGTATAAAACAATTGGGAGAAAGCTAATTTTGTTTGCCAGCTGCATGGAAGTTCTCTTTGAGGTGTTTTCCAAGAGGCAGCTTACATGGTGAAGAGTACATTAGATTTTAAGTTGTATGAATGTTTCTCTTCATTGGCCGCACAATTGTTGGCAAGTCCTTTAACTTCACTGAACTTCAATTTCCTCATCTGTAAAGTGAAGTCATTGCACCAGAGGATCTTGGAGTCCTTTCCAGCTGCAGAACGGCTCTGCAGAATGCAGGTTGCTTAGATGCCAAGAGTGATTTGGAAGATAAGTAGATTTGATCTGACTTAGCAGAGACTAAGAATAAAGCTCTATATTTTCTTTTACTTAAAAAAAAATCCTCACCATCTATTATTCATCTTCATTGGTTTTTTGCTTATTCCTAAATTCTAGGTGCTTTAGGTCAATGACCACTCCTTCTGATTTTCTATTCCAATTGTATGTAAATATTTTTGGGAAAAATTTACTATTGTGTTTACAGAGTGAAAGACAGAATGGTGTAGTGGATTAAAAGCTGGCCCTGGCATCTGGTAGGCCTGTGTTCAGTTATGTATCTGATGAATACTAATAGTTGTGGGTAATAATCCTAGGCAATCTTCTTTTTCCTCACAGTACACTAAGCAATAATCTGAAATTGTAAGTTACAGATGATTGCCAGTTTGCATTAGGGAAGGGAATTTGCACATTGTAGTTCAACTACACTTTGGTGTAGTGAACTACACCAAAGAAATTATAGGTTCAGGTGAAAAAAATATATATATATATATACACACACATATATATTCAGAGGCAAAGGCTTTAACTTCCTATCTTGTGACCCAGATACATCTAACCAGACATTTCATTTTACTCCTAATTGTGGCTCCACTTGCTCTCCTCTTGTTTATTGTGGAGAAACTGCATATTGGGATAAAATGAAGGTTCCAGTTAGTGTGCTAGGAACATGGTATTTGGAAAATTTTTTGTATAAATATAATGATAGAAATCTTACCCTTGACAAGCTTTAGCTTTTTTTCTTAGTATTTATCCTTTTGACAGGATAGTAATAACTTTACTTTTCAAAACCTTTTATATATAGTATATGGCTCAATACTCTCAATAGCACATTATATTAGATAGTATTATTACTGATTATGATACCCATAGGAACTTAATTTTATTCAAGCCAGTCTGTGTCTTAATGAGGATGAAAATTAATGGCAGTAGTTGAAAACCTTATGATAATAATTTGTACTTATACAGGATTATTCAGGTAATTCTATGAGGTAAGTGATGCAAGTCTTTTTTTCATATAGCAGATGAAAAAACAGAGATTTGGAGAGAATTGACTTAATAACCAAGTCACAAAGTCAGTATTCAAACTTGGACTTCCTGACTACAGAACCAGTGCTTTTTTCTTTTATGTTTTATTGATATTTTATGGGGATAAATAATATTCAAAAAATTTTTATTGCTTTCCTTAGAACTTTGTGATGGCTGCTCATCTCAGTTTGGGGGGTTCTTGTGTAACCAGAACTTCTGAAATTAGCTTTCAGTAAATGAAATCATAGCAAAGATTTAGAAGTAATCATATTGTTACATATTCAAATCTTCTGTTTGTGTAGGTGCAAGTGTTTTGGATGAAGATAGTGACAATGATGGCCAACCAAATGAGTATGATTTGAATGACAGCTTTTTAGATGATGAAGAAGAAGAGTATGAACCAACAGATGAAGATTCTGACTGGGAGCCAGCAAGTGAAGACCAAGAAGGTGAAGATGTTGAGGAGCTTTTGAAAGAAGCAAAAAATTTTATGAAAAAAACCAAATAACTCTTTTTCTAGGATTAGTTGATTTTCTCTTAAAGAAAAGATATCCAGGGTTGAGGTATCTGGGCAGTAATTATTTCCTTATGTTTTATAGTTTTAATATTTAATCTTGTCTTTTTAAAGATATAAAAGTTTCTTTCAGAATATGGAATAGCTGCTGAGCATTCATGCTTTTGTATTATAAAAATAAATTTAATTTAATTGTTTTGATTTAAAAATTTTGTTCCTAAATGTTTAAGAGAAAACTCAATTAAGGAGTAACTTTTTCTTTCACATGTACTTTTCTTCTGGTAATAAAAAGAGAAAAATACATACCAGTTTTTCATTTTCATTGACCAGCAGTTTTATCTTTAAATAGAATAAAATATCCTCTGCAAGTACATTCAGAAAATTCTGTTATTAGTAAGGAAGTTGACATCTTTCTTGGCTATAATAGATAGTTCTTTTAAACTTAACTAGATTTTTTAAAATGATAGTCCTTACATAATGGGTTGTACTTAAAAAAAATAGTCTTTGAGTGATTATTGCAATTTTTTAGACTACTTTCATTCTTAGAAACTTGGAAAAAATCAGTCAAAAGTGGATCCTGATAATGATGAGCATACATGCTCACTATTCAGGGGATGCTATTTTATGACCTTATATCATGTTACTATAATTTTTGGCTTTTCTTACTTTAAATGTGGAAAACCTTGATACCTTTATGTGAAATCATAGTCTCAGGGAATAATTTTAACTCCCAAAGAAGCTTTCTTTACATTAAGAAGATGGAAGTAGGGGCAGCTAGTTGGTATAGTAAATAGAGCACCAGCCTTGAAGTCAGGAGGACTTGAATCCAAATCTGGCCTCAGACATTTAACACTTCTTAGGTGTGTGACCCTGAGCCCCAGTTGCCTCAGGAAAAAAAAAAGAAAGAAAGAAAGAACGAGAGAGAATTCGGAAATTGAAAAAAAATATGGTTCAATTAGTCATGTTCTCCTGACTGGTCTTGGCTCTAGATGAAAATTACAACTCATGTACATTTGAGCTGGTGAAAATGGTTTATTTCCCAGTGACATATTGGGGACACTCATCAAATTGAATAAAAATTACAATGTTTACATTTTAACTTAGTTTGTATCAAAAACAGGTCTTAGGGATATAGTGTGCTATATATGTGAAGAAAAGGAGATCCTCCTCTTTTACTTATACATCTCAGTAACAATTGAACAATTGAGTATGTATATTTCAGAGGGATGGGATGCAGCATGGAAATCATGGATCTCTAAATAAAAAATTATTTTTGTAAATCCAAACCAAAATACTATCTTATTCATATTATTTAATTAAAAAAACTTTTTGTTAAAATCATAGTTAGGATCAATGCTGGAGTAATACTTTAAAAAGCTCTCCAAATAATTGTGCTATATACTTAAAACTTATGGTTATGAGAAATGATTTTATTTTTCATAGGCATAAGAACTTAACTATTCTTATCTTTTATATATGTGTGTGTATATATATGTGTGTGTGTATATATATATCTATCTATATATATATCTATATATCTATATATATATATCTCCATATCTGTTATTTGATTACTGTAAAGAAAATGTGATGTGGGAGCTCCTTCTACAGATCAGGTAAGCAACACCTTTGTAAGTGAGAATCCTAGAGAATCACTGATGGCACTAGGTCTAAAGCACACCTTGTGCCCAGATCTTCATTAGACTTAAGGACAGTCCTCTCTCATTTATGCTGTATTATTTCTGATTTAATAGCTAAATGTACCTCTTCTCACTTTCCTGTGATCTTGCCAGTTTGGCTTAGGAATTAAATATTCATATTTAAATATATAGAATTTTATCACATATTTCATGTAATAATTTTCCAAAGAACATAGAAGAGGTAATGCTTTTCTTAGCAAATGGATTTCAAATTTTGGGCAAGATCCATAACTTTCACACAGTAAGAAGTATAGTGAGTCATCCATATCTAACAATATGATGTCTTTTATTTCCCAGAATCTTACCAATTATTCTATGGATCCACTTGTAGATTTAGTGCCGTCATCCTGGAACCTCCACAATAAATATAATTCATGTGTTGTTTTTAATTGTGCTTCTCATCAAGTAGGCCATCCCATGGTAGGGAGCACCCCTGGCAGCCATTTAACCAAGTACCTCGGAGTTGGTTTGGTTTGATCATATTACCCAAGTAGTGTCAGATCATAGGGTATTTAAAGATGGTACCACTTAAGGAGATTATTTCAATGAAGTTGTAGAGATGGAATTCATATTACAGTGAATTATGGGAAAGTGTAGATAATGAAGGTAAACCATTCCTTCCAGAAATTTAATGGCAAAATGAAGAAACTAGATCAGGCCTAGTACCCCAAAGTTTTGGGGTAAGAATGACTTGAATAAGTTCATAGGCAAAAAACAAAACCAATGTGGCCAAAATGAGAAAGGAAGCAGAAAGCTGGGAAACAATTTTTACAGACATTGTTTTTGATAAAGGTCTCATTTTGGGGGATGGAGCCAAGATGGCGAAGTGAAGACATGACTTTCTGTGTCCTCCTCTGACCTTCTCTCAAATAAATCAACAATAAAATAAGCCTCTGAGCTGATCTTTAAGTCAATGAATCCAGAAATATTTGGACTAAGAACCTCTGCTTGCAGTTACCTCTGAAGAATTTCATAACAGGTCTGTTTCAGTCGGGCATCGGGGGTAAGCAGTTTTCTTGGTGCAGCTCCGGAACAGAGGGCAGAGAACTGGGTGGGACTATGCTCAGCGTGGCAGAAACTCTAAACACCTGGGGAGTGTATCTGAGGCATTTGGGACGCTCTGCCCTGATTGGGGGCAGGTGTTCTGGCAGATTTGCCTTTTATAAGGAGTAAATTGGGCAAAGTCCTAGCCCCACTGGCCCAGCACCGGAAGGTAATTAGCGGAATTGCCCCAGGAAAAAACTACCGAAACTACGGCTTCTCTAGCCTTAAAGAGACCCCCCCATACTCTAAAAAATGAGTAAGAAGCAAAATAGAGCTCTCACCATAGACAGCTTTTATCGAGAGAAAGAAGGGCAGACCCCAGATCCTGAGGTTCCTATAGGCAAAGCAACTCCAGAGGAAGCCATCAAGGGAGATATAACCTGGTCCCCTTTTCAAAAGGCCTTCCTGGAAAATTGCATAAAGAATCTCAAAAGAGAGCTGGATGATAAATGGGGAAATAAACTGAGATCAGTGCAAGAAGGATATAATGCCCTGCAAGAAAGAGATATGAAAAAGACACCAATTTATTGAAAAACAAAATTGGTGAAGTGGAAAAAGTATGCAATGAACAAATTGGCCAGTTACAAAAGGAACTAAAAAAGGTAACCGAACAAAACAACACTTTAAATATAAGAATTGAACAAAAGCCAGTGAATGACTCAATAAGACTTCAAGAATCAGTCAAACAAAAAAAAATGAAAAAATAGAAGAAAATATGAAATATCTCCTAGGAAAAACAACTGACCTGGAAAATAGATCTAGGAGAGACAATCTAAGGATTATTGGACTTCCTGAAAGCCACGATGAAAAAAAGAACCTGGATGCTATCTTCCAGGAAATCATGAAAGAAAACTGCCCTGAGGTTGTAGAATCAGAAGGCAAAATCACCATTGAAATAATTCACCGATCACCTCCTGAAAGAGACCCCAAAGTTAAAACCCTAAGGAATATCGTGGCTAAATTTCAGGACTATCGCACCAAGGAAAAGCTTTTGCTAGTAGCTAGAAAGAAACAATTCAAATACTGAGGATCTAGAATTAGAATCACACATGATCTGTCAGCCTCCACATTGAAGGATTGAAAGGCCTGGAACCAGATATTCCGAAAGGCAAAGGAACTTGGATTACAGCCAAGAATAACCTATCCAGCTAGAATGAACATTATCCTCCAGGGAAGAAGATGGTCATTTAATGATATAGGGGAATTTCACCTGCTTCTAGTGAAAAGACCAGATCTGAACAAAAAATTCGACCTCCAAACACAGAACTCAAGAGAAGCATAAAAAGGTAAAAAGGAGGGGCAGCTAGGTGGCGCAGTGGATAGAGCATCAGCCCTGAAGTCAGGAGAACCTGAGTTCAAATCTGGTCTCAGACACTTAACATTCCCTAGCTGTGTGACCCTGGGCAAGTCACTTAATCCCAATTGCCTCAGCAAAAAAAAAAAAAAAAGGTAAAAAGGAAAGGACTCTTGAGAACTTTATTTCTACTATGGGGATACTTAAAGATTGGGGGTATCATTCGATATTACTTTGATAATAAGAAAAAGAAAACCAGAGGGGGAAAGGCTGTCATACTGGGGGAGGAAGGAAAAAGTGGTAAAATAAGGATAAAGGTCTCATTTCTAAATATATAGAGGATTGAGTCAAGTTTATAAGAATGCAAGTCATTCCCAATTGATAATGGTCAAAAGATATGAACAGGTAATTCTCAGATGAAGAAATTAAAGTTACCTATAGTCATGAAAACTGCTGTAAATCACTATTGACTAGAGAAATACAAATTAAAATAACTCATGCTATCTCACACTTGTCAGATTGGCTAAAATGACAGAAAAAGAAATTAATGTATGTGAGAAAACTGGGACACGAATGAACTTTTGGTGGAGTTGTGAACTGATCTAACCATTCTGGAGAGCAATTTGGAACTATGCCAAAAGGGCTGTAAAATTGTGCATACCCTTTAATATAGTAGTGCCACTATTGAGTCTTTGTCCCAAAGAAAAGAACCACATGTGTAAAAACTGTAGCAACTTTTTTGTGTGTATGTGGTGGCAAGGAATCGGAAATTGAGGGGCTGCCTATTAGACATTTGGGGAACGTCTAATAAGTTATGGTATATCAATGCAATGGAATATTGTTATTCTATAAGAAGTGATGAGTAGGTGGATTTCAGAAAAACATGGACAGTCTTATATGAATTAATGCTGAGCGAAGTGAGCAAAATCAAGAGAATTTTGTACACAGTAAAAACAACATTATGTGATGATCAACTATGATAGACTTAGATCTTTTCAAAAATACAGCAATATATCAGACTTGTGATAGAAAATACTATTAAGAGAACTTTGGGGGCTGAATGCAGATTGAAACATGCTATTTTCACCTTTTTTTTCCCTTTCTAATGGTATTTCCCTTTTGCTCTGATTTTTCTTTCACAATATGACTAATGGAAAAAATGTTTCAAATGATTGTGCATTTATAACCTATATCAGTTTGCTTGCTATCTTGCAAAGAGGAGATGGAAGGCAAAGAAAGAAAATCTGGGACTCAAAATCTTATAAAATTGAATATTGAAAACTATCTTTACATGTGATTGAAAAAAAATAAAATACTATTAAGTAAAAAAAATAAATAAGAGCTTGTTGGTTTAGCTTTGGTGAATAAAGGAATTGATAAATTGATTTCATTGCCCATCCAAATGTAAGAGGAAACATTTCATGGGATGAAGATATTTGATGATCTTGTTCTGTAATGTTGGTACCTGAGTGTAAACAAAAAGATGGCTATGAAGATAATTGTAGTTTGTTTATGTGCTAACATCTGTTGCACAGGATGAAGTAGAGCAATATTAATGAAAGTTCTCAAAACAAGGTAACATATATCTTGATACTAATTTCAATTCTTAAACACAAGATTGTATAGAACAGTCATGTCCAAATTAAGAAGTTGAAGAAGCCAAAAGATTGTACCTACTAAGAAGCCCAATGTCTGTATATCAACATTTTTTAGAGAAAATGCTACATACAGCTAATACTAAACATCAAGTAAAATCAGATTAACTCTATCTTATAAATTAGCTAACAATCAGTTGTTGTGGAGGAAAACATTTCAGAACTATCTGTGTAAAGTCAGATCATTGGAATGTTTGATCAAAGGGCATAGTTAAGACCAAATTAGAAGAATAAAGATTTTGATAATTACAATAGTTCTAACCTGACCTAAGCTGGTGAAGCTGAAAAATGGAAAATGGATGCAAATAAATACTATTGCCATTTATGATTTGGGTTCATGTGATATAAAACCCTACCACTAACCTTAAAAGGGAAGCTAAAAAAACTTAGAAGTGATCTTAGCCAGAAAATATTTGCTTTCCCTTACAAGTGAAGAGATATGACAACTAAGGACAGTGCTATTTTTCATTTTCAAAACATCAAAAAGCAGTGGAGGAGAGGAAACAATAATGAAAAAGATTCTCACTTAGGCACAACTAATATTGGGCATTTACAGATGAAAACTGGAAAGAACAGAACAAATAGACACAAGATGAAAAAAATGCCAATGGTTTTTATAGTGACCCAGTCTCATTATTGATATTGGAAAACCATCACATTTGGATTCAACACTCCAGGCATCAAATTGCTATGAAATATGAAAGTAGAAGATAAAGTTTGGAAGAGCTGATGCACTTAAGTAAATACAAACAAGTCTATATTGGAAGTGACACAATTTTGAAAGCATTCAGGAATCAGTTTACAAGTTACTTTAAAGAGCCAGATGCCTTCTTTTTCAGCTTTCTAAAATCTTTTGAGTGTTTCACACATGTATTAATGTATCATTGCTGAAAATATTTTAAAAGGAAGCTACAAAGACTTTTTTTCTGCAAAATAGACATCTTCATAGTAATATTTAGTGAAAGGTGTAGAGAATACAAATTGTATAAGAACGCTGCACATGGCAAAAAAAAACAAAAACAAAAACAAATGTTATTTTAAAGGCTTGCCTTCAAGAAGTTTTTCTCATTCATTCTTAACTCTCATTCTTAACTTAATATCATAAGATTCCTTAATAGAGGCAATAGAAACTTATTATTAAAGTGATGGACACTCATAGTTGGCCTATTTTTGTTAAGGTCACCACCATCATTCCTGTTACTCAGTTTTGAAATCTTGCAGTTATCCTTGATTCTTTTTTCCATACTCTATATACAATGGGTCACTTAGTCCTATTGATTCCATATGCTTTCCCCTAATCTGATAACCACAATCCTAGTCCCTCATGACTGCAGCCTGGACTGCAGACTGGAAAATATCTTTGTAAGGCACCGATTCTCTTGTTCAAAACTTTCAGTGGCTCACAGTTACATATAGTATAAAACACAATTCTTAGTTTGGTGCTTAAGATCCTACACAGTCTCCCTCCAAGCTACTTTACTTTTCCAGATTACTTCATATTACTCCCCTTCACATACACTTTGGTTCCAGCCTAACTGGACTATTAGATGTTCCTTGAACAATATTTCAAAACTTCTCACCTCAATGCATTTATTCCAACATACCCATACCTGGAAAAAGTCTCAACTCTACATTGTTGAGTCTTTCAAGATCTCTAAGACATTCAGGGGTCACCTTGTCTTTGAAGCTTTTCTTGTTCTTTCCAGTTGATAGTTATTACCTTATACTGACTTATTTGTGTATGTAGCTGCCTTAAATTATTCTCTGTCTTGGCTCAAATTCATTTGCAGCCAACCCAGAGAGAACCCTGGGCTATATAAGAGTGGTTTACTTTGATTTCTAGCTCAGATGTAGGAATCAAATAGGAAAGAGTTAAATTTAACCTTGTGGCATTGCATAAGTGGCTATGGTGGGACCAGTCAGTAAGTACTTTACAGCACATTTGAAATCAGGACTAACTAATTGCAGGGCAGTATATAATTCATTATATATGACTGTAAATTTTAAGTTTGATGATCCAATGACATTGCCCTCCTGTAATTTTCTTTTTCTCTTGGAATGCTTTTATTCCTTAACTTTGCCTGCTGAATTCCCTGTCCCAACTAAAATCCCATCTTCTACTGGAAGTCTACCCCCAAACCCCTTTTAATTCTAATGCTTTCCCTCTCTAAATTTTTTCCTATTCTGTATATAGATGACTTTGGATATATTTGTTTGGATGTTGTCTGCTCCATTAGATTATAAATTCCTTGAAGGTAGGAACTGTCTTTTGTTTCTTTATATCCCAGCACTTAGCACAGTGCCTAGGGCTTAATAGGAACTTAATTAATGTATTTATTCCTTTAATATTGGTGTGAGGATTGCTTTTCATTTTCTGCTGTGACCAGTGACTTACCACAAAAGTGACTTTAACTAAAGAGCATTTGATACTAACAGGAAAGACCCATGAATCCCTCTATACCACCAAATTCAGTGTCTTAAATTGTTTTTTTGTTTTTTTTTTTTTTTTTTTTTTTTGGAAAAGCTTGATACAAAGGAAGAAAACCTGAGCTTTTTTGAAGTCAGAGGAGAGGTAGCCTGTGGAGAGGAAGATATTCCAAAGAGAAAGACAAATTGATGGAGTAAAAATCCCTGCATGGATGTGAGGGAATTTGAATCAAAAACAGAAGAGTTTGAATTTTCCTTGGAATAGAGGAAAGCTGCTTCTTCCTTTGAGGGAGGGAAAAAGGTGATGGATAAAGATACAGATAATTTGAGATGGACAAGAGAAGAGATGTACTTCATACTGAATGGCCAGGAATATCTTCGAGGTATGAAGAATATGACCTAGGTAATATGGTAAACATTTGGTCATGAAAATAGCTTAGACTAATAATGTCTGTGAAAAGGAAATGGCTGTTGTCAGATCCATTCATGAAAATCCTGTTTATCCATCTGTCATTTATTTGTAAGCTTAAGAAACTGCATCTTGCTGAAAACTGACTTTGTTAAAACAGTGACATGAGTGGGTTTCTGCCATGAAATTCGAAGTTTCAATATAAATGTTTCAGTATCTTGTTATATTCCAGGGATTCTTTCCAAGTGAGGCAGCAATATCTAATTAGCTGTTCAAACCAACAAATGATAACATGTAAAAATGAAATTGAAGCCATGACCTGGAGACATTAATTCACTATTAGTTATTCCACATTTATAGATATTAAGCCAAGTTTCTAGGGAGTTGATTAATAGCTTGTTCTATTTCTTTTTCTAAAATGGGGCTATTTAAATAATTTATTTCCTCTTCTGTTAACCTGGGCAATCTATATTTTTTAGATATTCCTCCATTTCATTTAGATTATCAAATTTATTGGCATAAAGTTGGGCAAAGTAATTCCTAATTATTACTCTAATTTCCTCTTCATTGGTGGTAAGTTCTCCCTTATCATTTTTGAGACTAACGATTTGATTTTCCTCTTTCCTTTTTCTAATTAAATTAACTAAAGGCTTATCTATTTTGTTGGGTTTTTCATAAAACCAACTCTTAGTTTTATTTATTAATTCAATAGGTTTCTTATTTTCAGTTTTATTAATCTTCCCTTTTATTTTCAGAATTTCCAATTTGGTATTTAATTGAGGGTTTTTAATTTGCTCTTTTTCTAACTTTTTAAATTGTAAGCCCAATTCACTGATCTTCTCTTTCTCTATTTTATGCAAGTAAGCATCTAGAGATATAAAATTACCCCTTATAACCATTAAGCCAAGTTTCTTAACAACATCCATGAACTTAAATGCTGTTTAACAGAGTAAGTTTAATAATCCTTTCTTAAAGCAGATCTGAAGTTAGGAAGATATAAATTTAAATATGGCTTGGGCATTTGCTATCAGTGTCATCCTGGGCAAGTCATTTATACAATTCTCATCTGTACATTGGGGCAGATGTTGTTGTGAAGAATAAATGAGATGTGTGCAATGTTTGGTAAATCTTACAGCACTACTTATATGTGACCTATTATTGTATTATTTGGGTCAGTCTCATGAATTGCATTTCTCATATCTCCATCCTCATCCTCCATCCCCAGTAAAATATAAGCCCATTAAGATTCCTTTTGTCATTGTATCCCTAGAACCTGACCATGTTTTACATATGAGTAAGTATTTAATAAATGCTTATTGGAATAGATGAATTGGTCATCTCAGTGCTAGTTCTGTAGTTGTGGTGAAAGTGTTATAGGGATGGCAGAGATAAATGAAGAAGTTGGGCTGGTGCTGAAGGCTCAAGAGATTCTAATGGTTTTTGAAGCTGCTAAAAAAAGCAGGTAGTTTCATTACAGAAGAAAACAATACTATTTCTGTCACAGACCTCTCCAGAGTAATTTAGGGCTGGAAACACATCTCTAGGCCTCATTTGTTTTTGCTTCAGATAAAGCGATTTTGGACAATAGAATACTTTGTTGCAATGCTTTCTCCTTTTCAACTATCTTCACTACAGGTGAGATTCAAATGATAGTTCTGCACACTTGTATATCTCTCTGGGTAATTCTTTCCAAAAATGCCCATTATCAATAGTTGCTTTTTAAAAATCCTTCTTAAACACTGCTTTTATTTCTAAATCATAAATTGTGATTTGACTATATAATCATCACTGCAGTATTCCTTTCATTAAATAAATGAACAGTTATTCAATTTACATTCTGTCTTCACTAATTGTTAGGATAATTCTTTTCTTGTGTTTTCCCCAAAAAATGTCAGTTCCTCAGGAGGGAAAGTGGAAATGCTGAAAGGCCAATCTTTGTCCTTGTAAAATGGATATTTCAAGGTCTTTTTCATCCTGTGTTATTATAACCACTTGCTCTGGTATTTTTTCCAAGTAACAATTTTCTAGGAGTTTGTCTTCATTCAGCTATAAGTGCTACTTTCTGTTCATGTAATTGATGGTGATTCCATGTATTAGCCTGCTACTCAAGTAGTAAGTAGCTCCTCAGAGCACAGCATTCATTCAGTAATGGCAAGTGAGATTTCAGGGAATGGCTTCTTGCAGAATTAACAAAAAAGGGAAAGGAGAAAAAGAGATAAATGCCTTTGCTGAGTTCACTGAAACAGATTTTGGTTATAGATAAAGTTTAAGAAAACTGGCTTCTCCTAAAGTCTGCTTTGTTAGTTCCCTTGTCCTTTTCATCCTTTTTAAGTCAAAGAAATTAGAAGTAAGAGGAACTTCAGTGTCCCTAAAAGCCATCCCTTGAGGGAGTGTAGAGGTTTGGAGCCAATTATATTGTGTATCCATCTTTCCCATCACCATTTTGGTAGAGATGAAATCATGTTAAAATGTGTATCAGGTATAGCCTGGAGCAATGAATAGCGTACTGGCCCTGGAGTCTGGAAAGTCTGAGTTCAAATCTAATCTCAGACATTTATTGTGTTATTCTGGGTTAAGTCACAACTAATGCCTACTTCCATTACTACTTCTCAGGGTTATTGTGAGAATAAAATAAGAATATTTAATGGAGTTATTTGCAGATCTTAAAGCATCATATAAATGCTAGCTGTAATAATAATAATAGAGAACACAGTGCCAGACACTATGCTAAACACTTTATATTTGTCTCATATAGCTATTCTTGTCTCATTATTATTATTATAATTTTGCTTATTAAACATCTTAATGCTTCAAGGCAGATGAGTGCCTACTACAACTCACTTTTTTGGTGATGATTGAGTTTTAAGAGTTGATTGTGTAAGGTTCAGTCTTTTGGAGCACTACTTTCACAGTTACTTCTTTCCTACACTCATTTTCACTCAATTTCTACTTACCAGAACTTTGTGAGCAGAGGGGTGTCACGTCAGTATTACTTCTAGAATAAACTACGACGTCCTCTATTTAGCATGTAAAGCCCTTCTCAGAGACACTCTGGCTTATATAAAATTACATTTTATTTATTTCAGCCAGAATGTTTCATTTGCTTTCCATATACAACATCCATGTTCTGTTTCTGCTCATTTTCATGGACTGCTACTTGTCATCTTTAGCTCCCTTAAATCAAGTTCTACCTCCTATGACAGCTTTTTCCATATCCTCATTACTTTTCCCATCCACTTGTTTTGTATTTATTTCATGTAGAACCAAACATTATTTCATATTTCCCCAATTCAAAGGATATGTCTCTACAGAAAGTAGCTACCTCAGATTCAAAGTAATCTGTATGTTCATATTCTCTAAAACTATGATTTAAAAGCCCTCACCTATATATTTACCTTAAATAGTTATGCAGAGAACACAGTTCAAAATAAAATGATTTAATGAAATAGATTACTAAAAAAAATAATGATAAAATATTCCTCCTTATAAACCTGGGAGCACACTCTCCGACAGATCCACACATTGGTGGGAAGAATAGGCAAATATAGGAACCTTATATGTAGAGTCAGCACTCAAGGAATATGTTTCACTAGGGTGCAAATGTGAGTGGAGGGCATGGAGTTAGTAAAGGTATGTTACCACTGAGTATACATAGAGAATAAATGTAACCTCAATATAGTCTGATAGTCTCTTCCTGCTGCTGCGCCACTGCCTCCAGCTTCTGGTTCAGTTGAAATCCTTAGTTATTTCTTCCTTATAGGAAAAATAGGTACTGCTTAATTTAAAGCCTATATGTTTTTTCCCATTGACTCTTTTGGAAAAGTGATGAGCGCTTGCCCTAGAGTGATAGTAGTATCAGAGGAGAGAAGGAGTTGTACACAGGAGATGTTTTGAACTTGGTAAAAAAAAATTAGACATGAAGAGGGCTGAGAAGGAGCAAGGAGTCAAGAATCCTACCTTGGTTTTAAGCCTTGGAGAGAGAGAGAAGTGGTGCCCCTGCAAATTAGGAAAATGGAAAGGCTTGTGTGGAAAGCTAATGATTTGTTTTGTACATGTTGAGTTTAAGATGTATGTGAAACATCTAGTAAGAGATGTTTTAACAGTTGGAAATGTAAGACTGGAGGTCAGAAGAGAGGAGAGAACTGGATAGAATCAGAGAATGATCAAGCTATAAAATGGTTATTTGCTCAGGAATTAACTATAGGATTGTCCTGGAGTTTAGAATCTGACAGTTTTCCAACCCAAAGCTTCTTCCACTTTCCAATTAAGATAAAAAAAAAAGTAGGGGAAAAAATACAGAGACCAAGACAAAGTTCTTATCTCTTCCATCGATTTGGCTGCATTCTATTCCCAATATTGAGAGAGAAAATGAAAATGAAAGAGACAGATAAGCAGTCAGATAGACAAAGAGATAGAGACAGAGACAGAGATTTTTTTTCTTTGTAGTATTCATAGTATATATCTCTCCAGTAAAAGATAACCTGCTTGAATGCAGGACCTTTTATTTGATTTACTTTGTGCTTGACATATAATAATAATTGATGCATGATTAATCAATTGAAATAAAAGGAAGAGAATTATTGCTGTCTGGGAAAAGTGATTAGCAATTATTCTATCTTAGCTTTGGTAATTGTAGGTCTCCCAGTGTTTAGTAAATATAAGAAATAAAGATCTAGACTTCTAGTTAAAGTAGAATAATATTGAGAATCTCAGTATCTGCTAAATACAATTTTATAAATTAAAAAATGATTTTATTATTGTAAGGTGCAATTTGACTTTGAAGCCACTACAGTACCATAAAATCACTGGTAATAACATTTCTCATAATCCAGTAAGATTCACTGTTTCATTTGTTAAAGTTACTCAGCTGCTTATGACTAAACTCTGTACTGTGTTATTATTTGATAAAGATATATTAGCATCTCCAATTTGCATGAACACAAGACAGAATGAGCTCAGGCTGCTGAGGAAAACTAAGGGCAACAAGAAGGGATTAAAAACTTACACTGGGGAAAAGAGGACTAACGAAGGGTGAGGAATGATGTGCAAGGTGGTTCTTTATCCATTCTTGAAGAGGATATCTTGACTTGCACATGAATTGCATTTAAGGGAGGCAGTTGCACAAAGTCACCCTCACCCTCTTTTCCAGTCATTGAAGTCTAATAGCAAGACAAATACCAGGATGATTGGGGATGACCCAAGATACAGTGGATGACCTTGACAGCTTCAAGGTCTGACTGATTGTGAGCTCTCCACAGGGCCTCTTTCAGCTGTCCTTATGACCATTGGTAGACACCCCCCTAACTCAGCCATGGGTTTGAGACCTGTCTGTTACCCTCCAATTGATTTGCAAAGAGTTTATTCGGGTGTGGTTGCTGCCCATAATACAGCTTCTTGGAGCCATAGTTGAAAGCTGGGTGAAAGATGGACACCAAAGGTGGATAAGCAGCCCTGAAAAGGGCTTGGCAAGCCCTCATAAGAAAGGTCCTCCCTGGGGGCAGCTAGGTGGCACAGTGGATAGAGCACCAGCCCTGAAGTCAGGAGGACCTGAGTTCAAATCTGGTCTCAGACACTTCCTAGCTGTGTGACCCTGGGCAAGTCACTTAACCCCAATTGCCTCAGCAAAAAAAAAAAAAAAAAGGTCCTCCCTGAACACCCCATACTCAGTGTACCCCTGTGCAAAGTAGATGTGTTCATTATAATTGACAGAGAAGTTCAGTCCATTCTTTCTGTTTTCTCTGCCAAAGGGAATAATCTTTGGACCAGAAAAGAAAGAACAAAAATGGTTAATATCTATTTATCTAGCTAGGTGATACCCAAGATAAGTAAAATGAAAGTAGGAGACCATCTAACTAAACTTGATGCAAACTTGAGAATTGAAAAAAAGCTGCCATTCTTACTGAGCCATTCTTTGATCTTTAAAAAAAAATGGTAGAAATAAAAAAGAAGCACCAGAGTATTGAGAAAAGCAAATGTTACCCTGACTTTCAACAAAGAAAGAAAGTAGAATCTTTAAGTTATAAGACAGTGAATTAAACTTTGATTCCTGGGAGAATTCTAGAAAATATTATTAAAGGAATGTATTTGCAACATTTGAGAAAGGAAGCAGTCATAAAAGAACTAGTACAACTTCATCAGGAACAGATCATTTTAAACTAACCTTATTTTCTTTTTTGACAGTGTTTTTAAGCTAGTAATTCAAGGAAATGCTATTTCTATGGTTGACTTTCTTAGATGGATCATTGTAAAATGTTTGTCAAAGAGGGATTAGACTTGCTTTTCTTCCAGTAAATCCTAGATGACTAATAATCAGGGATGTTATAGGTGGAAATTTCTTTTCTTTTTTCTTTTTTTTTTTTTTGATAACTTCTATGTGGCCTCTCAGGTCTCTTACCACTCTGGGATGTCATGATGCTGGGAAGCACTGATGGTTGCAGGATTTATGATGTGGCTGGAGTATGCCTCAATTTTCTCATGATAGGGGGAGAAGCAATTAATTGGTTTTAAAGATCTTTCTTTTTCTGTTGTTTTTATACTTATGTAATACTTAATGCTTTCATTAGGGAAAAAACATCTTGTTCTTATACTTGTCACTTTTGCAAAAAAAAAGAGCCTTCTGTTACTTATTCATATCTTTTTTTAAAAAAAAGACTATGGAATTTACAGTCAAGTGGCAAGAAAATGGGTAGAAGAAGGATCCAGGGTTTTATCAGCATGGGGTATTTTTTCCATTGAGCAGTTCATCTAAGATTTCATAGATAAGTTTTACCAGTTTCCTAAGGTTCTCAGAGATCAAATGACTTACTCAGGTTACACTTACCCAGGGTAAATGTGAAAAGTAGTATTTAAATTCCATTTTTCCTGAAACTAAGCCTGGCACTCAATCCATTATACCAGGCTACCTCTTTTCCCAATTAAAATATATATAGGAGCTGAATGACTAGGGATCCTTAAATACAATTTTATCCATGGGTCCAGAGATGTCTTAACATATGGATAGTAGATCTATAGCTACAGCACTTTAAATTTGGCAAAGTGTTTTTTTTTATTGTTCAGTTGTTTTTGTCACAATTCTATGTACTTTGAATTTGGCAAAGTGGTTTTTTATTGTTAGGTTGTTTTTGTCACTTACAAATCTGTGTGATTCTATTTGGAGTTTTTTTTTGGCAAAGATACTGATGTGATTTAGCCATCTCTTTCTCCAGCTCATTTTACAGGTGAGGAAACTGAGGCAAGCAGGGTTAAGTGATTTACTCAGGATCACACAGCTAATAAATATCTGAGGCCAGACTTGAACTCACAAACATGACTTTTCCCGACTTCAGATCCAGAACTGCAGTATCTAGCTGTCCTCACCTCACAAAAGCACTTTACATTTATAATTACATCTGATCTTTGCAGCAGCCATATGTGGGAGATACCACATGTACCTACAGAAGATAAAATGGAAACTCATTTATGGTCACAGAGATGATACCAGGGAAAACAGATTAATTGAAATTGAGTGCAATTACATACAAAATTGTACTGTAGATTAATCTTTCATATCCTGTGTCAAATTTAGAATAGCCATCATATGAAAACTGCATTGTCTAATGGACAGAAAAGAACAGTGAGAAATATGTTTAATATTCATTATCATTTAAAAAAACTGCACAAGGATTTTTTGAACATAATACATAACAATATGTATACACATATATTTGAACATAGACATTCTAACTTTTTTTCTTGTCTCTTTTTTTCCCTCTTAAAACTATTTTAGTGGTTCCCAGGCTCATCTGTTTCTATCAAGAAGAGATATAGAGAAAGGGACTGAATGGAATCGATAGCCTAGATTGCCTGAGGCAGGTTCCTGGAGTTGGGAACCACTAGATTTTCCTGGTGGCTACCAGGAATTGGTTTGCAGGAACTGTGGTCACACAACATGAGTTGGAGTTCATAGTCATCCTAGCAATGAAAGGAAATCATGTGGGCTAGACTGTTGTGAGCAGTATATTTCTCTCCATCTTTTATATTTGAGTTCCAAAATGTTGGATGACTTACATCTATCAAAAGGTCTTTGGGAGACTCTATGGCAAGTTGTGCTGCTTGAGGCACTTTGGATTTTAATATAATTGCATTTTATTTTCTTTTTCCTTCTAGTAAATTTTATTTCAAGTACTAAGAATTCTTCAGGGAAACACTGAGAAAGAAAAACAAGGTGAAAGTCAATCTTGCCATTACCCACAATTGTACCCTTTCCATGTTCATGAGATCTGAAATTCCCTTCTCTGATTACAGTCTATTGGCATTCTACCTCTTCTGCCTTCCCACCCCAAATTCTATCCTTCATCTTATTATAATCTTCAATCCCTCAACCCCTCAGTTTTCTACTAGACATTGTTATTGTTGTAGTTCAGTTACTTCAGTCATGTCTTACTCTATGATCTCATTTGGAGTTTTCTTGGCAAAAACACTGGAGTGGTTTACTATTTCCTTCTGCAGTTCATTTTACAGATGAGGAAACAGAGGCAAAAAGAGTTAAGTGAGTTATCCAGCATCAAATAGCTGGTAAATGTCTGAGGCCAAATTTGAACTCAGTTTTTCCTGACTCTAGGACTCTGGATCTACCCACTGGGTTACCTAGGTGTCCCAACCATGTAGCAACTACATTCTTTTTCATTCCCTGCCTTGATGCCTTGGTGAACTAGCTCAACTCTACACTGTTTTTTTTTTCTCTTAAATTTTGTGCCCCTTTATTATGACACCAGTCTTGCCCTGCCACACCTCAGCCTTGGACCACTCTATCACCTGTTGTCTTTCCTCCTACACATGTGCTACTGAATGAAGTTGGAGAAAATCATGAAGTTGCTGATAGGGTCCTCTACAGATTTATGTTCCATGATCTCACTACTTGCAAAGTAATTTTTTACACTTCTCTACTTAGCTTGCTGTTCTCACCACCCCAGTGTCTCTTCTAAACTTTTCATCTCTCCTCAAACCTTCCAAGAGTGGCTGCATTGGTTTTGTCTGTGCAAAAACTTCATTAATTTTTTGTTATTAAAATTCTCTATTTTACTTCCTGTTAACCTTTTTATTTCTTAATTAGTCACAAACTCTTCTTCTATCCATGGATCTGACAAGTAATTTCTCTCTTGTTTCTCATATTTGTTTAGGAATATCTTAGGATAAAGATATCCCTTTATCTAAATTATATACCCATTTCACTTTATACATCTGCTTTTTAGTTTTTGAAAAAGTTTTTGTTGAATAGTGAGTTCTTGCCATAATTGCTACAATCTTTGGACTATCAAATATTAATGTTTACTTACTTCTGTATCTTGTCTTCTCAATTTATTCTGTTAATCAAACTCTCTTTTTAAACTAGTATCTTGTAAGGTTTCACAACTTAGCATCCTATCAGTTATTTTCATTGGGGGGGTGGACTGACCCTCATCCATACAGTACTTTTAAAAGTCCTGTCAGAGCTTGTGAACAGTTGTTTAAAATTAAGGGATTAGACTGAATAATTTCTACAGTTCCTTATACTTCTCAAGACCCTTATCACCAAATGCCTTCTGGACATGTGAAAACATCTCACTCAATGTATTCAAAACAGAACTTATCATTCCCTACAAGTCCTCCCTTCTTCCAAAGTTCTCTATTAATGCCAAGGGCTTCACCATCCTCCCAGTCACTCAGGTTCCCAAATTCAGCATTGTCCTCAGTTTTACACAGTATATCCCATTTCCCTCCTCTGAGCATTTTCACTGGTTATCTCTCATTTCTAGATTGCTCTCCCTTTTATCTCTACCTCCTGGCTTCCCATAAGTTCCAGTTAAAATTAAATCTTCTACAGGAAAGCTTTCCAGATCCCCCTTACTGTTAATACCTTCTCTTTAAGATTATTTCCAATTTATCTTCTATAACCTAGTCACTTACTTTGCTGTTTTCCCTGGGAAACTGACGGCTCCTTCAGAGAAAGGACTATCTTTTACCTTTCTTTGTAGTCTCAGTGCTTATATCAGAGACAAAGTAAGTGTTCAATGAATGTTTATTTAAGTATTAATTGACTTTTAATCACTCCTCATGTCCCATACATTGACAAATACTGTAAATTTAACCTTCACAACATTTTTTACATATTTTCATTTTTCTCCACTCATCAAACTATTAGTTCAGGCCCCCATCACCTGTCATATGGACTTTTGCAGTAGCCTTTTTACTGATATCTTCTCTCCCCAATATATTGTCTACCCAGATACCAAAATTATTTTTCTAAAGTGTAATTCTAACCACATGACCCTTCCTTCCTCACCTCTTCCCCAAACCCTGACTTAATAAACTCCATTGGGCTCCTTTTAATTCAGTAAAATATAAAGTTTTCTATTTGACATTTAAAATTCCTCCACAAATTTCCATTATTTTTATACTTTATTCTCCTCCACACAGTCTGTAATCTAATTATACTGGATTACTTGTTATTCTTCACACATATTTTATTTCCCAATCCTGAGTCTTTCTAGTGGCCATCCACCATGCCTAGCACACTCGTTCTCCTCACTTCCATTTCTTATCTTCTTTTGCTTCTTTTAAGAGTAAACTCAAATCTCCTATGGTGCTGGAAGCTTGCTCTCCTTCCCCCCAAACATTTCAGCATGTCTTCCATCTGTCTTGTACATCCCTGGAAAATTACATGTTGTCTCCCCCACTTGAATGTGAACTCCTTGGTGGCAGGAATTATTTTTGCCTTTTTTTTTTTTTTTTTTGTAGGGGAGGATTATCCTCAGTGCTTAGCACAGTGCCTGGTATTGGTGGTGTTTAATAAATTGTTAACTATTGATTTTATCAGGAACCTGAAATCCGGGCTTCACAATCCCTACCCTATGGAAGAACACAGTGAAATCTGAAGGTAGAATAAAGTGAGCTGAGAACATGTGGTGGGTGGTGGTGATCAGTGTGCCTTAATATCTCAGTTTTTGCTCTTGTCCCAGAATATTCATTTCGTCTATAGATAATTAAAGTGACCTTAACCTTCTTACTCACATGGTAGAAATACATCATCTTAGTGAAATGAGGTCTTATTTTCTGCCTTTGCCATTTCCAAGAATGAGCTACATCAGTAATGAAATATAAAAATCAGCTTGGTCTCATCCTTCAAGTGATAACTTCAAGCGTTTCTGAAAGAAGTGGCCAGAATTCAAAAATACAAGGTTTATGACATGCTGGTTTCAGCCTTGAATTATCTTCCTGGCACTGTTCCTTCCAGTGACTGACAGCTGGTTTGGCAATTAAATTCAAGCAATATTTGTTTTCTTCTCTGACCTTTGCTGAAAAATGAATTTTTATCTGGAAATGAATAGAACTTTTAAATTTTCTGCTCATGTTGAGATCCAATTGTCCCCAGGGACACCCAAATCTGATTACCTATTTTATTTCTGAGTTTCCACTTCACACAGAATTTGTATTGGATTATGCTATTGAGCAATTGAAGTTAGTAGTCAACCTCTAACTTTTGTATTTTGCACCCTAATTACCCAAAGTAAAGTGCCATTTACAATGATTAAATTAATGAAAAGCCTATATCAGAAGAATTTTCTAGTATCTCCAGAGCTGGAACAGAGACCAACTTCTTCATTTTGTGGATGTGAAAAACTGTTACCTGGAGAAGTTAGATGATTATTAAGATTCCTGAGATTGTTAGAAGGATTTGAAGTCAGGTCTTCTGTTTTCCACTGTACCATGATACCTCTTCTATATATTGCCAACACTGTGTTTCATTATGTCAAAATGAAGTTTTTCCTTATTCTTAATTATATGAGAAATTTTGTTCCTTTTTTCCTCCATCCTTCACCCACTCTTCCATATTACCCATTCTCACAATGTTCTCAACTTTTTTTTCAGACCTATGATTTCATTGGTATAAAATATTCCCAGTAAGGAAAATCCTATCAACCACTACAAGTCAGCAACAGATGCCTGGATCACTGAGAGGTTAAGTAAGTGAACTGCCCAGGAACACACAGCCAGCATGTGGGAGAGGTGGAAAGTGTGGTCCTCCTGACTATGAGACCAGCTGTTCATCCACTCTAGCATGTTGCACCTTATAGTTAATATATTTCTTTTCAATCTTTCTGTGTTATGTGGGACTTACAAACTGACCTCTTTTTTTAATTGAAATTCTTTTTCTCACATCTGCAAGGAAAGAATAGCACTTTTCTCAGACAATTTGTTCCCCACAAGAACAGGACAGCTATTCTAAGAACACAGGAACTGAACAACTTGGAATATTTTATTCTGCCATTTACCTCTTCCCCCAGAGCTGTTTTGATTTTTTTATTTCCAATGGTTGTAGGGTTCTGAGAATTCATCTGGGAGTTTGAGGAAGTGATGTGCACAAGCACATAGCTGGGAAAAGATTTCAGGCAGTCAAAGTTTAGACTATGGGCAAGGGCCTGAAAGAAATTAGGCCCAACCCAAAGAATTCAGGTTGTGAGTAAGTGAAAACTGGCCCTCAAATGTTTGCCAATTGATTATTCAATGTATTGTTCTAGGAGAGCTACAATGATAAATGCTATGTTTGTAACATGGGATGGTCCGACAGAGGCAAATGGATATAATAAGATTAAGATGTTTACAAATAGAGGAGAGTGTTATGAAATCAGCTGAAAGAGACAATTCTTGCAGTTGGAAGAACTAGAGAAAGTTTCATAGAAGATGATTAGGAGTTGAGTGGAAAAAGAAGAGATAGATTATTAGAAGACACAGCAAAGAGAGGCCCAAATAAAGGAACAAGAGGTGAAAGCACATTGGATTTCAGCAATGAGAAATATCAGTTCTCATCCCTCATAGGTCAAATAAAAAGAGGAATTTGGGGAATAATACTGTTTCTTTGTAAATGCTAGTAGTAGATCTCTTAAAATGGTCTTCACAATAAAGAATTGTTTTTCCTAAGTTAATAAGTATGATGTTTTGTTTTTTCTTTCTCCTGGTTTTTCTCTTTTGTTCTGATTTTTTTCCCAATATGTCTCATAGAAATATGTTAAAAGTGAATGTACATTTATAACTTATATCAGATTGCTTGATAGTGTGAGAAGGAGGGAAATAAGAAAGAGAGGGAAAAAATTAAATTCAGTATCTCTCAAAAAGGAATGTTGAGGGGGCAGCTAGATGGCACAGTGGATAGAGCACCAGCCCTGAAGTCAGGAAGACCTGAGTTCAAATCTGGCCTCAGACACTACCTAGCTGTGTGACCTTGGACAAGTCACTTAACCCCAATTGTCTCAGCCAAAAAAAAAAAAAAAAGGAATGTTGAAAACAATGTTTACATGTAATTGGAAAAATAATCTATTTTTTAAGTAAAATATTAAAAATTAAATTAATAAATATGAAAAAATTAGTAACTAAGTTCTTCATAACTCTAAGATATCCATTAGCTTCCTCCAGCTTATTGCAAAGATCCAAGCAAGATGTAATTAAATCAGAGATAGAGTTGTGACAATGGGAATAATAAGGAGGGGATAGATGGCAAAGGTACCAGAGAGATAGTATATAAAAGGAAAGAAAAGGAGGAAAACATCTTTGTGACCAAGTGGATTAGGACACCATTGACAGACTTTTGGAAGTGAGAAAGAAAGAAGGTTTTAATGAAGATTTAATAAATTCAAACTAGGTTAAATTATGGTGTTAATAGATAAAAGAATTAAAAAATATATTTGTGAGTTACAGATAGAAGCAATTTAATAATAAAAATTATATATAGTCTATTATTGATTAAATAAATCTGACTACTTAAAAAGATCCCAAAATATTTTATGGGTCCAGTTGTACATAGATGGGATTTTGAGTTGAGTAATGGAGAAGACTCCTAAACATTGGGTTTCAAATTCAGGTGTCATTTGGAAATTCTCTGGCTGCTCTTGGCACATTCCCACAAGCTTGGAGTAGAGTAGAGACATCTGCTTAGGATTGATAAAAGGGAAAAAAAAAACTTCCTAATAACTAACTATCCAAGAGTTAATAAACTCTTGGTTATCCATCCTAGCGGTCTCCAAACGAACATACGATTACCATTTGTCTGATATGTTTCTCAGGGAATTTTTGTTCAACTACAGATTGAACAGGTAACTGCTACTGTCCCTATAAGTCCAAGCATGTCCTGCAGTTAGCTCAAACAAGCTTTTAAGAGATTATTAAATTTTCATTCTATTTACAATTAGGAAAATAGTAAGTGCTACAGAATCAGACTATTCTTTTGTTTGTATAGTTTTGAGAAAGCGAGGAGGAAAACAATAATTCAGATTAAATTTAAATTTAAATTGTATGTATAATTTTTTCCTGAATAATTAGCTATTAAACATTTACAAACATACCTTTGTCTGTAACCCTGTGACTCTGTAGGTCTGTGGATCCATTTTCCTTATTATTTTAATCATAGAATCATAAAGTTAGAGCTAGAAGGGATCTGAGAGGCCGTCTAATGAAACCTCCTCATTTAACAGAGGAGGAAACTGTGGCCCAGAAAAGTATCATGACTTGACCAAAGTCACACAAGTGACAGAACCAGAATCTACACCCTCTAGCACAAAGGCCAGCACTCTTCATTACACTACAAAATTGTAAAATCCTGGACACCAGAGACTTTTTTTTTTTTTATGTCCCTAGAACTTAGCATAATGATGAATAGTATGTGTTAAATAACTGTTCACTAACTGATTGTACCATACTATCCACAAGGTTCATTTAGGAGGACAGTGGGAAAAGAATGACTGGAAAAATAAATTGAGATAAAATTGTAAAGGACTCTGAATTTTATGATGTTTGGATTTTATTGGTACAGTCTGGGGGAATCTTTGAAATGTCTGAGGAGAGTGACATCATTGACTTTGTGCTTTGCAAAAATCAATCTGGTGACAACATTCAGGATGGTTTGGTAGTGGGGAGACTAGAGCCAAAGAGACAAATTAAGGGAAATTTATTTTCCAAGTATAAGTTTAGAAGGACTTGGAATTAAGTTACAAAATTGGAGTAGAACAGAAAGCTCACAAAAGATCCATGAAAAGGGGGGAGGAGTCAAACATGAATAAATGAATGGATAAATAGATAAATCAATGAAAAGAATATTTATTAAGCATTTATAAAATGATTAATGCTGGGAATACTAATAGAAAAGTGGAGGCAGTTCTTTCTTTCAAAGAGCTCACTTTTTTTTTAATAAGCTTTATTGAAGTGTTTTATTTTTATGTTACAAACATTTATAGATTATTCCTACTCCATAAGGGGAAGAAAAAAAGAGGAGAAAATTTAACTTGAAAATTAGGTGAAAAGGGGGCAGCTGGGTGGTGCAGTGGATAGAGCACCAGCCCTGAAATCACAAGGGCCTGAGTTAAAATCGGGTCTCAGACACTTAGCACTTCCTAGCTGTGTGACCTTGGCAAATCACTTAATCCCAAGTGCCTCAGCAAAAAAAAGAAAAGAAAAGAAAGTTAGGTGAAAAGGTCCCATTGATCTTTATGGTTCAAGAACACAGCAGATAGAAATATATTAAACATGAATAAAGTTAGATGATTAAGAAATTCTAGGTATCATCATCATCTTCACTATCAACTATTATTATTCTAAGAGGCAACATAATATATTTGGAAGAAAGCTGACCTAGAATCAGATAGGACTGAATTCAAGCCTTGAGACAGGTGCTTATGAGCTTTGTTATTACGGGCAAATCACTTATCCTATTGGTAGCTTCATAACTTTCTAAGATGGGAATATATTAAACATGAATAAAATTAGGTGACTAGGAAATTCTAGGTATCATCATTATTATTATCACTATTACAATTGCTGTTAAGTATCAACATAATATAATTGGAAAAAAGCTGACCTAGAATCAGATAGGACTGAATCCAAGTCTTGAGACAGATATCCTCTAGGGACCTTCAATTAACTTTTTAATATTATAAACTATAGATGGTTTGCTAATCTGCTTCTGTGGAGGGTTTTCTACTGGAGTGAAATCTCAGCTTTGAAAAAAAACATTATTTTTGGAAAAATAGACGTGCCATTTATAGAAATCAGGAAGTCATAAGGAGGAACTATGTTGGAAGAGAGATATGAATGATGAGTTCAGTTTTAAATATAAGTTTAAGATCTCAGTTAGATCCTTAGGTGCTAATGTCCAGCATGCCTGAGTAGGTTGCACTAAAGAAATATCTTTGGGAGTCTTCTACACAGAGGTGATAAATAATGTAATAGGAATGGAGGAGACCAAGGAGGGAGAAGATAGAAAGAATAGAGCACTGGGGAATGCCCATATTTAGGGAACAAAAGGAAGAGAAGGAAGCAAAAACAATAGAAGAATAACCAGAGGACCAGAAGGATGGCATATAGGTGGTATTAATGTCTGGACTATGAGCATTCTGCTTTCTCTTTTCAACAAAGAACATTTTTCCCAACCACATGAATAAACCATCTGTTTTCTTCTTCCTGGCATATGGGTATACTAAGAGAATTCTAAAAATTACATAGTTTTGTTTTTTTAACCCTTCTTCTCTCTTACAAATGTGTTAGAGGGAGTTGGGAAGATGGAAGGGCAGTGAGCTCACTCCACTCTGGAACCTGTAGTATTTTCTGTTCCCCATCAGCATTTGGGAAAGGGACTGCTTCTGCAGAAAAATTGGACTGACCAGTGAAAGTCTGACTCAATCTTGTCTCACCAACTAAGAAGTGGAATGATGGCAGGTGGTTCAGAGAGCAGTTAGCAAAGGACTTCAGGAAGGGTGGTGACCAATCTCTAATAATAGAAGATGCATCGGACTGACCAGAAACTGCCATGAACCAGCCAGGTGGAAGCAGCAAGCCTGTTGTTGAGAAAATCCTGAGGAAGCCTATTTGTTTCACTTCCTTACCAGGAAACAGCCACTGATTGCTCATTTGCTTATCTGACCACCTTTTCTCTGTCACCAATATGAAAATAAAAGGAAGGGCAGGAGTCAGAATAGAGAATAAAAAGGATCTAAGTACCCTTTTGGCTTTAGAGTTACTACTATGTGCAATTGACTGAGGGTCTCTTGGGTCCTTAATCTGAAAAGACTGCCCCTTCCAGCCCTGTCCCTGAACCTAGACTTCTAGAATACACTATTTATCCCAGGGTTCCTTCACCTAAGAGGATCTCAAGCCGGCATCCACTTATTCCTTTATTGGACTCCCTTACACATATTTTTCTATTTTTCATCCCCTAAGATATTTGGGATACAGTTAGACAAAGGCTATTAGATTTGTACTCTGTTCAGGCGAACCTTCTCTATATCTCAGAGAGATTTTCAACAGGCTGTTTGCTCAAATTGTCACTTTTATTATTATGGTAAGGGATTGGGAAAATTCCCAAATTAGAATCGTGGCATTGAAGGTTTGGAAGGACTATTAGAAGTTTTCTAGTCAAACCCATCTTTGAGCAGAACTTTATTTTACAGAACCTCTTGGTTGTTATCTTTCATTCTCGAAAAGGACCAAAATAGCATCACTATGTTAGAGTCAAGTTACAGGGTGTCTGAGTGTGGCTGATCAGACCAATATAAGTTCAGAATTCTCTGCTACAGATAGACACAATAGTCCCTAACACATTTGGGGTGGATTCGCTAACTTTGAGCATCTTGCATTTCTTCTGAGCTAATTCAATTCTTCTTTACTCATTGAACCTGATGAGAGCACACCATGCTGGGCAATCCTATCCCATTCATATAATTCTAAAGTTTTTAAGAGAAATCATGAGAGTGTCTTTGTAATGCTTTTTCTGATCGCCTTGTGAGTGCTTACTGTGTGAGCTCTCCATAAAATAATCTTTTTGGCAAGCATACATTTGGCACCACGATAATTAATACTAAGAAAACACAGTCTTCCATCAGACAGCACTACATCATCCATATGTGGAACCATAATTACAGCAAATGGTGAAGTTTTGAGAGCTGTGGAAAAGTTCTCTTACTTGGCAGCATACTTTCCAGGATGTCCACATTGATAATAAAATTGACACACTCATTACCAAATGTACAGAACTCCTGGCCAGTGGATATGAGAGTTTAGATTTAGCTTTAAAAGGGGCTGCAAAGGTCATCTAGTTCATTTCTCTTATTTTATAGGTAAGGCCCAGAGATGTAAGTGACTTGTTTAAGACCATTCAGTTAGCTTCAGAGGAAGGATTTGAACTTGAGTTCCTTGCCTCCAGAATCAGAGATCTTCCCATGATATAATATTGGTCTTAGCTTCTACTTTGAAGGCCTCCAATAATGGGGAACATTTTTCCTAGAACAGCCCATTTTACTTTTAGATGGAAATTAAGACGGCTTGGTGCTCAATTTAGAGTGCTACATTATGAGATAAGAACACTTGAGTGTTATTCTTGCCTCAGATTTTTACTAGCTGTGTGATCCTGAGCAAGATAACTTAACTTTCCTCATCTGTAAAATGATGGAAATAGCTCTTACCTCTCAGGACTGTAATAAGGATGAACTGAGATAATAAATGTAACTTGGTTTGTGAAAATGAAATCATTACATAAATATGATCAATAGAAAGTTATTTGTTATATCAGTGTATTATTATAATATATTATTTTATATATTGAAATATGCCTCTCTGCAGCTTCTATCCATTGCTGTGTATCTGGGGACTATTCACAACAAATCCTATTTTTCTTCCTTATGGCAAGTGTCTATCTGAAGTACAGAAAACTACCAAAACAGCAAAGACTAGGATCTTTAATAGAGGCAAACAAATTGAAATTTGAGTCACAGAAATCCTGGAGTGCTCAAGAGGGCAAAAGGGAGAGGATTTAATACATTTCAATGGAGAAGGTTGGGGAGAGTCCCATGGGAGACTCTTTACATAAGAAAAAGCCATTACATAAGCTGTTTTGCATAACAGCAAGAAATCCATAGAGAAGATCTGGGAACTTCAGTGGTAGGAGTAACATCTGGTCAGAACAGGCTCAGACTCCAATGCAGTGATGGGGAAACTGGTTTGAACCTGCTTCAGTCCTGAGGTCAGTTGAGATCAGTCAGCCTCTTCTGATGTCTGCATTCAACATAATCAACCTTTCAAGTATTTGAAAACAGTTATGTTCCCCCTTTTGTGTCTTCTTTTGGAACATCTGCACGCTGTTCTTGATGACAGCTCCTCCAGGGATTCTGTCTTGTGTCTGTCTTCCCCAGAGCTCCCTTATTTTGTCAATTGGCAGTTCTTTCAGTAACTCAGGTCCTACTCATTTATTCATTTACTTCTGTTCTGGAGTTTCTCCCTTGATTTGCTACTTCTCATAGAAGTTTGCCCAGAGATCATGAACACACTGCCCCAGCATAATGTAGTGGGTAAAGAGCTAGACTTGGGTTTAGCTGAATTCAAATCTTGCTTCATATATTATGTGATGTTGGGCAAGTCACAGAACCTTTCTTAACCTCAATTTCCTTTTTGTAAAATAGAAATAATATCAGTATCTACTTCTCAGGATTATTGTGAGGATGAAAGTAAATAATATGTATAAAGTAGTTTACAAACCTTAAAGTGATATAAAAGTGATTTTTTATTATTATATTCTGTTAATGGGAATAATATCCATTATATCACCTTTAAAGCATTATTATAAGACTTAAGTGAAATAATGTATGCAAAGGATAATGGTTTGTGGTTATCACATGTGAACTTAAACCAAAGGAGTGAGCTCTGAAGATGGAATGACAAGGACCTTGCTTCCCAAGCCAAGCTTTATATGGCTTCTTGCTTGAAGGAGCAATGGCAAAGCATAGGAAAATAATTCCAAATCTAGTGATCCCTGAGAGTTGCAAAGAAATGGACAAGTCTTTATAGAAATCTCTGAACAGGCGACACTTTCTGGGAAAACTTGACAGCTACAAGGAGCAACCTGTATAGGGATAATGGTTAACTTTACCTGAAATGTATCCCACTGTCCTCCACCTCCTAAACTTCCTTAAAGCCTCACTGCAAACACCATTTTCTACATGATTTTTTAAATTGATATACTTTTCCCTCTGCCCCCTGGGTACTTCTCACCCTCTACTGATAGTGCTTGTCCTTGGTAAGGACATGGCTTGTACTGTGCTTGGTTAATGGTTTTGATCCCACTTTAAAATTGGGTCTGTCCCAGGTAGTCTCCATAGAGGATACCATGTTTTACTAGTCAAGTTGTGATTGCCTGTAGATTTTAAAGACTGGTCTATTATACCTGCCTGATAAGGCAATGTACCACAACTTAAATCACATGTTATAAAAATCATGACATTCCAGCCATCTATTTTTTTAATATTTTGTAAAATAATTTAATATTTCAGTTGTTTTAGTCATGTATGACTCTTAATAATTTAATTTGCATTTTTCTTTGCAAAGATACTGGAGTTTGCCTTATCCTTCTCATTGTACAGAAGAGGAAACTGAGGTAAATAGGGTTAAATGACTTGCCCAGGGGCACAAGTCAAATTTGGGCTGACAAAGATGAGTTTTCCAGATTTCAGGCCCAATGCTCTGTTTATTTCATCTCCTAGCTGCATATACTTATATGTTGACTTTTTTTTTTTTTTGCTAGATTATAAATTTTTTCAAGACACTTTTCTTCCACTTTGTCTTCATACCCCAGCTTTTAGCACAATGTACCTGGCACATAATAGGCATAGAACAAATATTGATTGATTTCTTTTCCCTTTTTTTCCAAGAAAACATTATACAATGGTTAGAAAGCCAGCCACACAGTATGGAAAATCTGAGTTTAAAATCTGTACAAAAACAAGAATTCTAAACTACATATTTGTTAATGGAGACTTTGTCTTGGGATCCTTAGAGGGAGGGGATATTAATGGGCATATGTTGTCTCACATATGCTGGGTGGGGGTCAAGAGTTAAGAGGATAATAATCTCCTCTCCCCCTAAAAAATGTTCTCAGACCCTTCTTATCATGATGGTTTCTGACATATGGGTTACTTATACAACTTGGAAGAGAAATAAGTCTATGTAAACCACAAACAGCATCAAGAACACATGTTCCTAATGGCATTGAAATAATATTTGATAGCTGTGATCTTTTTCATCTGGGATCACAGGGAGAAAAACTAATAAAATTGGTGGGCTAAAGCAAGCATATGGATCTTAAAATAATTATACAGAGAATCTACTATAGGAATTTTTTCATAAGCTTCTCAAGATCACAGTTCATAAGACAAACAGTATTGAAAACCCAACCAAGCATACTTTCAGTTATTGGAATACATTTTTCAGGCTCCAGAGGGGAGCTAATAAGCAAAAATGGAAATGTCCTTGTGAACCATCCCTCTGTGCTGCTGCCATTGGATGACAGCCAGGTCACAGTGGGGCTTTTTCTTCCATCAGTCTGAAATGAACAGATAATTTAGTCTTAATAAACATTTCAGAATATTGTCAAAAGCTGCTTGTAAACTGGATCACATGGGAGGCTTTGATACACCCAAGGGTGGCTCAACCAAGTATTGGGCATAGAATAGACCCATAATGCTGTTCAAAGTCATGGAATATTAGAGTTTAAAATGGCTGTAGAGTTGTTCTAATCTTTTAATTTTTCATGTGAGGAAACTATGCTTAAGATTGCACAGATAAGGGTAGCTAGGTGACGCAGTGGATAGAGCACCAGTCCTGAAGTCAGGAGGACCTGAGTTCAGATCTGGTCTCAGACACTTCCTAGCTGTGTGACCCTGGGCAAGTCACTTAACCGCAATTGTCTCAGCAAAAAAAAAAAAAAAAAATTGCACAGATAGCCAATAGCCAAAATAAGAATGGAGTCTCTGACTTTGAATGTGCTGATCTTTTCATCATCCCAGAACTGTTTAACCTTGGGCATAACTGGCTTAGGAAACAGAGCACCATTTAATTCTGCCTTTAATGCTTACTTTTTATTTATGTGATCTTGTGATCACTTGACTTAGTCTTTTTTCCTTACCTATAAAATAAGGGATTTGATTTGGACTATTCTGCCTTTAATGCTTACTTTTTATTTATGTGATCTTGTGATCACTTAGTCTTTTTCCCTTACCTATAAAATAAGGGATTTAATTTGGACTATTCTGCCTTTAATGCTTACTTTTTATTTATGTGATCTTGTGATCACTTGACTTAGTCTTTTTTCCTTACCTATAAAATAAGGGATTTGATTTAGACTATATTTTTCTTGAGATCCCTTCCATGAGACCTATGAGCTTATGAGCTACAATATTTATCTCTTTGGGCTTCTTTTTATATATTTACAAGATTTAGGGGTTGGGATAAGTACTCTCTAAGGCCCTTCCCAAATTTAACATTCCATGATTCTATGATGTCCCCTTCCCTCCCCTTTGATTTCTCATGGCAGATTACTGTTTAATATATAACCCAGTTGCCCATCTTTTGATGATTTTACTTTGTGTTTTTCAAGGCAGGAGAGAAAGGAAATTTAAGAAATGAATGGAGTAGGCAACCTTTTTGAAGCAGCAGTGTTCATTAATTTACTCCTTTGTTGGATATGGGACTCATGGACTCCTGGGGATAGGTAATTACTTAACAGACCAGGGAGACAGACTTTGCATACTTCATCTGTGACCAGTTCAGGCATGCATGCACATCGCTCTATAGTCTCTCACCAAAGGCCTGAATGCTATGTACTCCTTTGAGCTAACAGCATAGGAAAAGAATGGAGATGAGATTTGTGGGCAGAATGGCACAGTTGGACTTTATTGAATTTCAGCTATTATTTATATATACCCTGTCCTTTTTCAGAATGGTGATTAAGTTGTTAACTACTACCAGTCAAACTCACAGGTTCTTATCCTTTTTTTTGTGTCAACCTTTGACAATCTGGTTACCTTTCTTAGAATAATATTTTTCAATGCATAAAATAAAATAAATGAGATTGCAATGGAAACCAATTGTATTAAAATATAATTATCAAAAATATATTTAAAGAAACTCAGGAAACACAAATTAAGAAACTGGCACTCTCATCTATGGAAAAGGTTTTGAAAACCAAACCTTCCTCAGTGATCCTTAGGTCTTATCTTAGTGGGAAGTAAGCTGCTGGAGGTCAAGGGCTTTTTGGTGTCTATTTTCAGCATGTAGAACAGTGCCTTACACTTAGTAGGTGCTTAAAAAGTTTTTTAGTTGAAATGGACTACTCTGATATACTGAGGCAATTTTTTATTTTTTTTCCCAAGAGAAATTTTGAACTCCTACATGGAGAAGTACTTTTCATCACAGTTTGATTCATTCAGAAATGCTAGGGGAGAGGTTCTTTTAAATGTGCTTAGGAGGAGGTAGTTTATTCCTGCAGATAACAAGCAGAGGGGAGTAGAAATTTTGTTTACATGTTTAGCTAATGAAAAGCTGGAGGAGCTCTTCCTTAGGGCATACTTCTCTGCCACTGCTGAAAGGAAGGCATCTCCAGGGCCAAGTTAAAAGTGTCAGAACTTAGACTTGAGTTGTTGTTCATCCCGAAGATTTGAAACTATTATTCTCACCCAGCCTTGTGAATATGGATCTTAGGATCATATATTAGAGCTGGAAGGTAACTCAGCCCCCTTATTTTATAGATGAAGGAATTGAGGATTAAGGAGATTATGAATAATATAAATAAAGTAATTGGGGCTATGCCCCAGTGTGTAAAATGTAGGGAGCATCCATAGTGTCAACTGGAACTTCCTAGAAGGGGCTCCTTTCCATCTGGCTTCTGGGTATATGAGATCTCAGACTATAGAGAGGAGTTTTCTTATTCATTGGGAATAGACCTTGGTAATGGTACCAGTAGGTCAGTAAACATTTATTTAATACCAATTGTGTGCCTGAGCAGTGGTAGAGTCTTCTGAGTTTGAATTGATCTAGGCAGCCACAGTTGAACACACTATTACTTGATCCCAAAACAGTGATGTCCTTTTGGTTCATTTTAAGAATGAGGGACAACTGTGTGCCAGGTACTGGTTCAAAAGATATGCACAGTCTAATGACTTTTGGGCCATAGAATCACTTTCCAAATGGATGACCCAATTTTTTGCTCTATCAACAAACTTTTTCCTTATTATTTTTCCTTAACCCCTTCAAAATTTGCATTTCCCTTTTTTATCATCTTTGCTAATTTGATAGGTATGAGGTAGATTTTTATTTGTACTTTTAAAATTATAAATAATTTAAACCATTTTTACATGGTTGGTAATAGCTTGACTTTTTCCCTTTAAAAATTACCAGTTTGGGGGCAGCTAGGTGGCGCAGTGGATAGAGCACCAGCCCTGAAGTCAGGAGGACCTGAGTTCAAATGTGGTCTCAGATACTTAACATTCTCTAGCTGTGTGACCCTGGGCAAGTCACTTAACCCCAATTGCCTCAAGCAAAAAAAAATAAATAAAAATTACTAGTTTGTATCATTTAAGAACAATAGCTAATATTTATATAGTACCTACTACAGTGCCAAGCACTGTGCTAAGTGCTTTGCAGTTATAATTTTATTCTATCTTTACACCAACCCGCAGAGCTAGGTATTGTTATTATCTTCATTTTACAGATGAAGAAACTGAGACAGAGATTAAGTGACTTGTCAAGGGTCATATAGCAAGTACGTGTCTGAGGCTCTGTCTTGCTAATTCCAGGCCCAGTGTTCCATATACTGTGCTAATTATGGTTCTCACTCATAATTTTGAATTACTTAAAAATCTTAGAAATGAGACTTTTATAAAAGAAACTTGTAAAACTTTTCCAAATACCTATTTCTCTTTTAATTTACTATTTTAGTTTATTTGTGCAAAACTATTTACAATTTAATCAAAATGGTTCATTGTATCTTCTGTAAAGCATCAAAGAAGAAAATACCTTTCACAGCAATGAACAGGGAAAGAGTTTTTGAAGAAATAAAGGATACAGAGGATCACAGAAGATACATTTGTATCTACACAAATATATCATATATTCATTTGGAACTTATCTTGGTTACTGATGTGAGATATTGGTTTATACACAGTTGCTGTCAGAATGCTTTCCATTTTTCTAGGCAATCAAATAATGAGTTCTCATCTTAGTAGTTGGGATCTTTGTATTTGTTGAACATTGCAATGTTTGCTTCTGTATGTTGTATCTCTCATCTGTTCTACTGATTGACATCTTTATTTTTTAAGTGATATTGAATGCTTTGTGACATAGTTTAGGATCTGGGACTACCAATCTCTATTCATTTTATAGATTTGAAAAGATGGTCACAGAAATGTTAAGTCATTTGGTAAGTTCACATAGCTAGTCAGTATCTGAGGCAGACTTTGAGCTCAAGTTTTCCCAATGAGGTCCGTCACTCCAACCATTATGCTTCCTGTACCTGCTAAGTCATTGTTCTTCCTGGGAGTGGGTGAATTGAATCTTCAAAATCTTTGATGCCAAAAAATTTTGGCATAAATTCTGTTTTGGATTTCTTGTCCATTCCAGGTCACATAATACTTCTGTGGCCTGACTTATTGACTCCAGATTCCTAACTTCTTCAAACTTAAGCCCTGGCCTTTGCTACCCAGTAAATCTTTCAGTGCTTAGGGCTTTGTCTCCATATTCCCCAGATAAAGTATTTCTTTTGAAAACTTCAATCAAAATCAGATCAATATGCAACCACCTTTTCTTTTCCCTTAATAGTTATGAGCCCTCTAAAAAAGTAACTGGAGGAGAGGAATTTTTCAGCTGGTTCCTATCATGTTTTCCAAGTGTGATTATATGTTTAATCAAGAATTAGCTTTATTCCACCCTGCTACTCCCCAATTAAAGCTTTAAAAGCCTTTCTTTTTTCTCTTTCAACAGATTGAATCTGCCTTGGAGATTAACAGTGGCTCTCATAAATCAAGATGAGGATCAATGTGAGGATCAGTTTCCAAATATTTTATTTTATTCAGTTTTCCTGTTAGCCACATCCAGATTTCAGGCATCTATATAGTATCTTAGCTTTAATGAAATGTCATTCATTTTAGTGATAAGTTTCTTAGTTTCTGTGGAATGGGAGAAGATTTAGAAGCTAGTTCATACTGGTAGCGTAGGGTCTCTAGGGGTGAAGATTAGGATTGTCAGTATCATTGATTTGTTTAATTTTTACCACAAGAAGAAACTAAACTCAACAATTAGAATGGTTGCTGAATTTTTTTTGGCTATTCGTAGATTATCAGGTTCATTAAATAAGGTGCCTTCATCAAGATAAAAAGGACATGTAGACAGACATAGCTAGAAAGAAATTTGACCAAACCCTGTGTTCAATCAAATCTGACCCCCTCAAGATCATTGCTTTTATAAGAGGATCCAGTGTCCTTTATAAATAAAGCCATTCAGTTCCAGCATTTGGCTACGTTGACCACGTTTGCTCCCAACAACTAGTGGTAAACCATCTGGTGACTGGGTTATGTTTCAATAGGACCAATTTCCTGGGAACAGTTACATGTGTTTCTTGATTATGCTGGACCAGACAAAGATGGGGATCTGGTAGATATCAGTGAAAATAGAATGCTTGTGTCTATATCTGTTCTATCTATATTGGCGAGTATTTTTAATAAATTGGTTAAGTGAACAGAATGTGAAGCTTTATCTCAGTTCTTGGAAATCCTTCACCTTATTAATACTGTATTCCAGGCAGGGAGGAGATAATTTACAAAGCTCTATCTGCTTTTAATGTCCTCATTTCTAGCAACACAGCCTGAGTAGGATATATTTCAAGTCACTAGCATGTAACATCACCCAATGTGAACCAATTGTGAACCATAGAGACTATCTAGTCTAGCTCCTCATTTTGTAGATGAGGAAACAGGCTTAGAGAGCTGAAATAATTTTCCTAGGGTTCTAAAATAACATGAAGTAGGGAATTAGCAGGAATTAGACCCTCAATTCCTGATTCTGATTGTTTTTGTTTTTTGGTTTCTTAAAAGAATCTGTTGCCTTCCCTCACCTCTTCCCAAATACACACATTGTAATGTCAGCTTGGAGATTGACAAGATATTGTTTTTGGCATGTCATTTATAAATATTTTTAAGAGAAGTCATGGCAATTAAGGAATGAGCAGATGGATTTAGAAGTGGGAGGGGTGTGGGAAGAGGAGGCTGTAGAGTATATACAAAATCAGCTTGATTTTGTGAGGTGCAAAAAAAACCAAGTCAAAATTAGCAGTCCCAGGCAGATACCATGTCACTGAATGACTCCTCCATAAGAGTCTACAATACCATTCTTCCCCTTTTGCTTCATTCCTTAGTGGGGAAAACAATTTTCCTGCCTTCAACTTCTTTAACAATAACATTAAAACCAAAACAAAGACTTGGGACATGTCAATCAAAATCTTTTTAAACATGAAAGAAATATCCCAGAGAGAGAAAATAATTTATGTGGAAATGAAGCAAGTGACCTGAAAGAAATTTGTTATCTATCTATCTTTTCCAGTGGTTTTTTAAAAACTTGAACAGTTTGTTCTGAAATCTTTCAAATCTGTGAATTAATAAAGGATCTGACATTTAATGTAGCATTTTAAAGTTGAGGAAACCAAGACTGAAAACTGGTTAAAAGTCTTTATGAGGATTAGACAGCCAGGAAATATATGAGGCAAGTTTTAAACTCAGATCTTCCCTGCTCTAACCCACAGAATTACCTCATGTCTATGACATAACTGGTTCTGTGAAAAGCATGGTGTTAAGTCTAGGACAACTTCTCTTAGATAACATCCTGGTACATTGGAGAGAGTGTTGGATGAGAGGTCCGAAGACATATGTTCAAATCTACATTCTGTTATTTACCACTTGAGACTTCAGGCAAGTTAGTCTCACCTGGTCTTAAGTCTTCATCTATAAAATGAGGCATTTGGACTTGATAGTCTTTATGGGCTCTTCCAGCTTCTAGATTTGTGACCCTGAAATTCTGTACTATTGAGTTCTGAGTGCTAGTCAAAGGGACTCCTTGGGATTTATTTTCCTCAAGGAGTGTTTTATTTTCTATTCAAAGAATCACAAACTTCAGAGCTGCATTCATAGAATATTAAATCCTTATCTGAATAAGGTTTCCTTTCTACTAAAGCTCCAAGAATTTATGTACCTGACTTTGCAGTGAGTCTGCTATTCAGGGTAGACTGCAACATTCAAATTGCTTTCCTGACTTCAACCTTCCATTATACCAGTGGTTCCCAAATTGGTTTATTTTGGGCACTTACTTCCTAGGGTTACTGTGAAGATTAAATGAGATATTGTGGGCACTCACATGATAAGAGCTAATAATATCTATTGTTAAGAAAATTCATTGTTGGGGCAGCTAGGTGGAGCAGTGGTTAGAGCACCAGCCCTGAAATCAGGAGGACCTGAGTTCAAATCTGGTCTCAGACACTTAACATTCCCTAGCTGTGTGACCCTGGGCAAGTCACTTAAATCCAATTGCCTCAGCAAAAAGCAAAAAAAAAAAAAAAAAAATTCATTGTTGTCATTCATTCTTCGTTTTCAAGGAGGACCAGAGATATCATGAGAAGTTGTCTCAATTTATGCATAAATTAGATTTAAGTGATAATTCATTTTCACAGTTGTTTGAGTTCTTCTCAGATAATATGTCTATCATTTGTATGTCAAGTTCATATCAGATTCTACAGTAGAGTCAGCAATAAAGATAACTTTATTCAATAATCCTCCCTTTGAGCATTAGCATTATAACTCACATATTTATAATGCTTTAAGGTACACAAAGGATTTTTTCCTTCCCTCAATAACCTTCAGAAAATGTCATCCCCATTTTACAGATGAAAAAACTGAGGCTCAGAGAGGTAAAATGATTTGGTCATGCAGTTAACAAATGTTAGCAACAAGATTCAAGCTCAGTTCTTTTTTCATTCTTTGCCATTGTTCAGTGCTTCCTAAATAGGAAAAATATTCACTAAAGGTAATTATCAGTGTCATAGAAGATGTCCTTTATAAATGACAAATAAAATAGGTATGTTTTAGAAATTATTTTTTTCAGAAGAGAAAGGAGGGAAAGGAACAAACATTTATAATGTGCCTATACTGTGCTAGGCACTGTGCATAGTACTTTATAAATATTATAAATATAAATATAAGTAGTAACCCTGGGAAGCAAGTGCTATTCACCTTTTACCATTGAGGAAACTGAGTCAGACAGATGATTAAATGACTTACTTTGTGTTACATAACTAGTAAGTGTCTAAGGTTGGATTTGAACTCAGGTTTTCCTGTCTCTAGGTCTAATGTTCTATCTAATGAGCTATATAGATTCCTTAGATGTTTCTGTTGTCGTGTAACATTATACTGATTATACTGAGTCCTGAAATATTATAGGTTCTCAAAAGACATCAACCAAATAGTTTATATAGCAAATACTAAGTGGATTAAGAAATCCAATTACTTAGATTTTTGGAGCAATTTATTGAGTTAAACTTCTAAACTAATACATGTATCTTTGACCTTTCCAGATTCATATAGAAGAAATTCACAATGGAGGAAGCATAATTGTTAAGGTACAAATAGAATGCAAGATATTGCTAATGATGATGTGCAAAAGAGTTACACAAGGAAATGGGCTAAGCATGTAACAAGAGTATAGGACAACAGATAGGTAACTAAAGTGTTTGATATTCCTAATATTAAAAGACTAAAAAAAAGCTTCTAATTTATTAGGTAGTTCCCTTATGAAGGATTTATGTAGAAATACTGATAAGAGTTAGTCAGGATGAGAAACCAAAGGTAGTATGTCACCATGAGTATGCTAGTAGATATTTAAAAATTGGTTCTCTGAGGGAAAAAAAAAGTATGCACAGCATACTTTTAAACTGAATCTTAATTATCATTTTATCCACAACATTCTTAAATCTAGTTATTCAATAAAACAATAAATTAAGCCTAGCTTTGTAGCATTTGCTAATTTTCAAGATGTAAATTCTCCTACTGAAAATTTAACAATTGACTTTCACTAGCAAGTTTGAGCTGGCTCTAGCACACTCCTGCATATGACCTGCAATTGTGGAAAAAGCACTCACATTTATGAAGTCATTGAATCATCAAATTATAAATTACATAAATAATTATAAATTATGTAAATTATTTCATTATGGCCTGTGTTCATGTTTGTGATCTTTTTCATGAGTTCTACTTCTAAGTGCTATGAAGGTAATTTCCATCCAGACCTTATTTATCTGACATGGCCAAGGAAAAGGCTGCATGTAGCACATCTGTGACACAGGCAGAGAAAAATCCTGCCATCGTCATCATCATCATCATCATTATTTGGAATATTTTTGTTCCTTCTTTGGGAAATCTACTTTTTAAATGAAAAAAATGTCCAACTCTATTACCCTTTTAAAGCACTCATGATTCATTTCTGAAGATCACTGCTACTCTTAACTGAAATCTCACTTGCTTGTGCCAACTCTAAAGATAGATGACTGAGGTCCAACTAGAATGTGGCAAAAACAGTGTCTATTATTACTCCCTTGTGAGGATAAGTGGTTTAAACCAAATCCTCGGTATTTAGAGCAAGCAAGCAAGCAGAGAGAAAGAACAATAAAAGGTATGCGATGTGTGAAGCCTGTGCCTTGCCACAAAGAGAAAATATCCTTGATGTCTAGGTCTTAGCCAGTCCTTTTAATTAATGAATTGGGTTGTAAACATTTAAAACTCTGCATAATGAACTTTATGTTTGACTAGACATGGAAACTTGAAGATTGCAGTTGATCATGCTCCCAGTTCATGCTGGCTTCCAGTTCCAATCAGGAAGATGTGCTTGCAGATGAAGGTTAAATTAAATGCCTGCTGAGTGGCTGGCTTGCTTCAGACATCTGTCTATGGTTGAATGGGGAGAGCTGGGTCCTAAATGCTAAAATCCTAGACATCTAGATTAAGTATGAGATCACCTCATCTGGAGTTAAGTTGGTTCTCTCTTTTAAGTGTATTGATTTAATGTCTGACAGATTTTGAAAATATCCCAATGGAGAAAAAGATTTTTCAGCCTGAGCTGAACACAATCCATTTTCCCTCTTCACTTAGTACTGATTTCCCAAATGGGTAAGTAAAAATGAGAACAAAAGTCTGGCTTTAGCTGGGTGGATGTCATTTTATCTCCTCCTTTTGTGTCTGGGATCTATAATAAAAAGTCCTTGTGAAAGTATGATTAATGAATCTGAACAACTGAATCTATATCTAAGCAGGGCTGACTTAGTAGGGGCTCAAGGAGGACCATTACTCTGCTTTAACTTTTAAAGGGCTGGCCACATCTCAATCATTATTATTACCTAAAACAATTATCACTCCCAGAAACTCTGAAATACTCATCTCAGATCATGATGTTTTCCTTTTTTCTTCTATCACACCTGATATGTTCTCATTGTGACCTCTAGTCCCTGGATTTCTCCTTATTCTCTCAGTCTGTTATCTTCTTCTGGCTTCTTTCCTCCCTTTTCATTCACTTAAGAAAAATTAAGCAACTATTTTGAGCAGAAAGCACTGAACTTGACCATATAAAGTTTATATAAGAAAGAATCCCTGTCCTCATGGAACTTAAGAATTGTAAAGGGCTAATACTTAATCATATAATTGTGTTATACAATGCCATGTAATAAACATCAGAGTTGTAAAATGAAGAGATACATGATGTGTGAGGGGAATATTACCAATGTAGAGCTTCATGATGGCTTTTGACCTGGGTTTTAAAGGATGAATAGGAATTCCCCAAGAAGAGGGAGAAGAAGAACATTTCAGGCATAGTGAATTACATGATCTAAGATTTGGAGTCAAGGAAAGTGCAGGGTATGTCTATGTGTGGTTAGAGGGGAAGGCAGAGTATTATGGCTTTACTAGAGCATACAGGAGTGAGGTGGAGGGTAATGTGTGACAAGGCTGAAACATAGGATTGGGCACAAAATCACAGAAAGCCTTATATGCCTTTCTGCATAGACACAATTCTCCCAATTCACAGTTTGACTACCTGGTCAGTTCTTTAGAATTTAACTACTATATCTCTAGGGATAACCCTGAAGGAATGCTCTCCTCCCTATATTATTGTTCATCAGGTTATATGAACTATTCCTTCCATTATCAATCAATGAATTAACATTTAGTCAATATCAATTAACCAATTAACATCAATTAGCTTTTACTGAGGGATATTTACTAAGATATATCAAGGACCACCCACTATCACCATTACTATTCAATATTATATTAGAAATGCTAGCCTTGGCAATAAGAGAAGAAAAAGAGATTAAAGGAATTAGAGTAGGTCATGAGGAAACCAAATTATCACTCTTTGCAGATGGTATGATGGTCTACTTAGAGAACCCTAGAGAATCAACTAAAAAACTATTAGAATTAATCCAAAACTTTAGCAAAGTTGCAGGATACAGAATAAATCCACATAAATCATCAGCATTTTTATACATCACCAACAAAATGCAACAGCAAGAGATACAAAGAAAAATTCCATTCAAAATAACTATCGATAGTATAAAATATTTGGGAATATATCTGCCAAGGGAAAGTCAGGATCTATATGAGCAAAACTACAAAACACTCTCCACACAAATAAAGTCAGATCTAAACAATTGGAAAAACATCAAGTGCTCTTGGATAGGTCGAGCGAATATAATAAAGATGGCAATATTATCTAAACTAATCTATTTATTTAGTGCTATGCCAATCAAACTCCCAAGAAATTATTTAACTGACCTAGAAAAAATAACAACAAAATTCATCTGGAAAAACAAAAGGTCAAGAATTTCAAGGGAATTAATGAAAAAAAAAATGCAAATGAGGGTGGCCTAGCTGTACCAGATCTAAAACTATATTATAAAGCAGTGGTCACCAAGACCATTTGGTACTGGATAAGAAATAGAGTAGTGGATCAGTGGAATAGGTTAGGTTCACAGGACAAAATACTCAATGACAATAATAATCTAGTGTTTGATAAATCCAAAGACCTCAGTTTTGGGGATAAAAACTCACTATTTGACAAAAACTGCTGGGATAATTGGAAAGTAATATGGAAGAAATTAGGCATTGACTCACACCTAACACCATATACCAAGATAAGGTCAAAATGGATTCATGATCTAGGCATAAAGAATGATATTATAAACAAATTAGAACAATGTAGGATGGTTTACCTCTCAGACCTGTGGAGGGAGAAGGAATTTGTGACCAAAGAAGAACTAGAGGTCATCATTAATCACAAAATAGTTAAGTTCGACTATATCAAGTTGAAAAGTTTTTGTACAAACAAAATGAATGCAGACAAGATTAGAAGGGTAGCAGTAAACTGGGAAAATATTTTTACATCCAAAGGTTCTGATAAAGGCCTCATTTCTAAAATATATAGAGAATTGACTCAAATATATAAGAATTCAAGCCATTCTCCAATTGACAAATGGTCAAAAGATATGAACAGACAATTTTCAGACGAAGAAATTGAAACTATTTCTGGTCACATGAAAAGGTGCTCCAAATCACTATTGATCAGAGAAATGAAAATTAAGACAACTCTGAGATACCACCACACACCTGTCAGATTGGCTAAAATGACAGGAAATGATAATGATAACTGTTGGAGGGGATGTGGGAAAACTGGGACACTGATACATTGTTGGTGGAACTGTGAACGGATCCAACCATTTTGGAGAGCAATTTGGAACTATGCTCAAAAAGTTATCAAACTGTGCATACCATTTGACCCAGCAGTGTTTCTACTGTGTCCCGTCCACCGGGACTTTAGTAATTCGTGGGGGCGAGGAGGACCCGACCTGAAGGGAGAGAATAGGTGAGAGAGAGGAAGGAGACTACATGGCAGATGGAATAGTCTCGTTTATTGAAACAAAAGAGCTAGGGTTAAATAGGCCAATGCCGTTAGGGATGAGGAGTTGCAGGGATGTGGAGGTGGTCAGGCTGCCCCGATTGCAGATGGGGTTTAGGTAATTAGCGGAGAATGCAAGGACACGGGGGTTGGGCAGCAGGGAGAGGAGTGTAAGGATATGGGGGTCGAGTAATAGGGAGTGGCAGGCACGGATATGGTCCAGCAGTCTCAAGGTGCAGTTAATCACTCAGTCTAAAGTTTATGCATAGGCCTGTGTTTTCTCATTCTCGGGCCCTGACACTACTGGGCCTATATCCCAAAGAGATTTTAAAGGAGGGAAAGGGACCCACATGTGCAAAAATGTTTGTGGCAGCCCTTTTTGTAGTGGCAAGAAACTGGAAATTGAAAGGATGCCCATCAATTGGAGAATGGCTGAATAAATATTATGGAATATTATTGTTCTGTGAGAAATGACCAGCAGAATGATTTCAGAGAGGCCTGGAGAGACTTGCATGAACTGATGCTGAGTGAAATCAGCAGAACAAGGAGAACATTATACACAGCAACAAGACTATACGATGATCAATTCTGATGAACATGGTTCTCTTCAACAATGATGTGATTCAAACCAGTTCCTATTGTTCAGTGATGAAGATAGTCATATACATCCAGAGAGAGGCCTGTGGGAACTGAGTACGGACCACAACACAGCATTTTAATGCTTTCTGTGAATATTTCCATGCATTTTGTTTTCCTTCTTAGGTTGTTTTTTTTCTTCTCTTTCTAGATCTGATGTTTCTTGTGCAGTAAGATAACTGTATAGATATGTATACATGTATTGGATTTGTCATATAATTTATCATATTTAGCATGTATTAGATTACCTGTCATCTAGAGGTGGGGGGTGGGGGGAAGGAGGGGAAAAACTTGGGAAAAAAAGTTTTTGCAAAGGTCAATGTAGAAAAATCACTCATATGTTTTGTAAATAAAAAGCTTTTAATAAAAAAAAAGATATATCAAGGACCAAAGTATAACAACATCCCAAATCAGAAATAAACTGTATAACTCATCCATTCAATGGATAGGGATAGATAAAAAAAAAATTACAAGTATGTGCTACAAAATGTTTATTATTGGAAGAATAATGGAACTCCTTTTGAGTTCCATGCTAAGTATGGCATGGCTGATGGATGAGTTGTTCTTTGCTCATAGGACATGGGGTATGGCTGCTAGGTGACCTTCTAGACTGAGTCAGGCAGGGCTTACATTCTCAGGGCTGAGTCTTCATCAGATTTATCTACTTTTGGTTCAGTGTTGGAGTCCAGCTTTAGTAGTGAATTAAGGGCATGGTAGTCAGGGGCCAGGGAGAAAGAATTCAATATGAACTCTTCAAATTTTATTGATCAGAGAAACAAATATATATATATATATATATGTATATATATATACATATATATGATATATATGTATATAATATATGCATCTATTATATACATATATAATATATATATATATATAAACTTCCAATGCTTATAGGTTTGATACAAAATATACTTTTTGATGTCCAATACCTTTTCTAAGAAGCACAATTTAATGAGATGTAAATAATTAAGCCCTAATCTTGGTTACTTTGACAGAGATGCAAATTTTTGAGATACACATAGAGTAAACTTATCATACAAAGGTCCTCAAGTACCTTTCTGCCAAATGCCTTTGTTCTCCATTGTGGGCTGTTTTTCCTGTCCTAAGATCAAAGGAAAGCCTTTCATCCATTGTATAGTCATTTTACATTTTGCTTCAGTTGCTAGATTTCTATCATTATATTAAAAAGTATGTCTCTGCTATTTCATAAGAAGAGGGAGGTTGGTGAACTAAGTTACTATAAGATTCAAGACCTGGAAAGTATTCTTCCTTCCTAGCCCTCTACAATGCAGTAGAAAGAGTATCATCAATGGAGTCAGGAGGACCTGAATTCAAATTGACCCTTAGACACTTAACACTTACTAGTTGTGTGACCCTGGGCAGGCACTTATGCCCAAGCGCCTCAAAAAACCATAAAAACTTCAAGAGGAAGAATAAACAATAGAAGAAAAAAATAAACAACAGAAGAAATAGAAATGACATATGCTCATGAATACATGGCTCCTAAGCAAGAGCAGCAGTTTTTTCCTCCTCAAAAGCAATCAGGGAAGAGAGAATTCATTGGTACGAATTTTTTGTACGTACACTCATTTGCAGTTCACCAGATAATGGAAGGCAAAAGAAACAGTTAAAAGACAATTGTAAGTGCTCTAAACTGGGGCTGGGGGACATATCTGGAAGTAGGTTCATTAGACCTCTGAGGTGAGATGACAACAGAGAGAATACATTGCATATCCTCTATAGATTGATCACTCCGTGGCCAATTCCTTATACTAAGCAAAGGAAACAGGCTCTTACTTTTCAGGTAATAAATGTGTTTCAAAAGTTTTTAAAGAGAGGAATAATATCTTTGCAACAGAAAAAAATTATCCTGGTAGTGGTAAATGAGGAATATATTAAAGGAAATCAGAAAGTCATTTCAAAAGTATTTATTATCCACTTTTGGATTCCTTGCCTCCCTCTCTTTCTTCTACTCTCAACTCTAAGTCTATCTACCTCCTTTGTTCTTGCTCCAGAACCTTCAGGTATAACTGAAACAAGTTTCAAAATACTACTTACCAGGCTCACTATAATGTCATGCTATATAACTCTGATTAAACTATTACTGCTGCACAGAAAACTATCTGCTCATTTTGATTGAATTCCCATCATACTCCTCCTTATTTGTAGCAAACCTCTTCCCTTCTTCTTAACTCCAAATCCATCTTTATTGACATTCTCTAGGCATATATCATCTATTGCTTTATTAAGGACAATGTTTCTTCCAACTCTGAAATTCTATGTTCTATGAAATGGTTTTAAATGTCATTTCTGTTTTTGTGGATTTTGTTAAAAACATTTTATTGATATTTTATTTTCATATCACCTACATTCCCCAAGATAAACCTCTTCCCTCCTCTTTCCATAAAACCAACTTCCAAGGCAAAAAGTAAGGAGAAAAACTCAAAACTAACCATATTATGGAGGGTGGAGGGTGGGGAAAGTCCGACATTATATTCAGTGTTCCAAAACCAATCTCCATCTCTGTAATGAAGCAGGAAAGCGTCTTTTCATCTCTTTGGGTGGGGAGATAATGCTTAGTCATTAAAGTTTTGGATCATTTTATTTTAATTGACTTGCTATTTTTTCTCCCATTTACATTATTGTGGTTATTGTACACATTTCCAACAGTCAGTCACATTCTTTATCATTTTTGTCACTTTGCTGGAGTTAAGGCAAACAGAGTTTTCCTGAGTTGTATTTCTCTTCTTTTTAGTTATCTGGAATAACATTCATTCAAATAGTTAATAGCTTTAAATTCTTTTGAGAAGTATTTATTCACATCTTTTTGCCAGAGAAGTATTTATTCACATCTTTTTGCCAGTTTTCTATTTGGGAATGCCTGACTAGTTCTTTTAAAGTAAATTCATGGTAAAAATTATTTTTAAAAGCCATTGAATTTTTAAGGTAGGTTTTATAATAGACCTTTTATTTTTTAAAATCAAAACCACCCTACATGCTTTGATAGACATGGGGGAAATTTTAATAGCATTATTATATTTTAATAAAAGAAAGACTAAAGAAAAAATTCTTTTTTTTTTTTTTATCAGTTCCTCTATGGGTGATTATATAGATTCTCAATTTGCATTTCTGTGCCATAGAGGAACTGATAAAAAAAACAAAAGAATTTCTTTTTAAGGTAGCTTTTATAAGTTAAGTTGTAAGAGTTGAGACCTACCAAATTGTTAGAGTGAGGCCCCTCATGAGCCCAAGTCCCTTGTTTTATAAACCTTCCCATTCATTCTCTGTGTGTGTTAGTTTCCCTGTTTGCATGTTAATTCATTCCTCATTTAGATTCATGAAAACTTATAAACACTCCAAGATGGTCTCATAGTATATCAATGCATTGCTTCTTTAATCTTGGATACCCAACCAACCCAACAATAAAATTGAGTTTTGATTTAATTAATTTCACATGGAGTTGGGAATGCCTACAGCCTGTATGTTACAAAAGACCTACTTCCCTATTCTTGTTATACTTCCATATTTCCATAAATCCTAAGAATATGCATCACTATCATGAATGCTAATCTCATTAACAAGCACATTTAACTTTTTGATTAGTTTCTCTTTATTGACTATAAAAATGCTCTATGCATCACTATCATGAATACTAATCTCATTAACAAGCACATTTAACTTTTTGATTAGTTTCTCTTTATTGACTATAAAAATGCTCTCTCAGTTTATCCTTGGCTACTGGGGAAACATTCAATTTATTGGTAATTGCTAGCTTTGCTAATGAATGAATCATACTTGGAAATTTGTGCCTCAGTTTACCTTGGGAAGATGTCATAGCAGCAGATTAAGAGGTAGCCTAAAAGTTAGAAAGTAAGTCTAACAAGCTGCCATAAGAGTCTTGTATGAAATGATTAGTCATAGGCCTCTTGTTGGCTGCAAAGTTCTTGTAAAATTCACTTTTTAGTATTATCACTGTTATATTCTACAAGGGCTCACAAAAATACCTTTTCAGGAATTGCTCTTACTTCAAGGCACCAAGTAAGAAGGAATGCGTTGTGATATGGCTACTCCTTTCTTTTTATTGTTTTCTTTAATTTTCAATAAAATACAGTATTCTTTTTTTCTCTGAGTATTATCTCTACTATTTCTGTAGTCTTTAAAGTAATTCCTGTGCCTTTGAAGCACCATTAGAACAAATAATATTGAAGAAATCTTCAGCTTGGTAGGAAAATGTTGTATTTGAAATGTCCAATTCTAACAGCAGAGTGGTTTTTATGGCAGCATCCTTAGTAATTTGAATGACTTTTGAAATAGGAACCTAGAAAACTATCCACTGCAGTAAAAGATACTTGACATTGCTCCTGGCCAAGAGGCTCCTGAAACTGGACATCTAAATATTCTAGATGTAATGTTGAAATTTTAAGAGCAGACTGTGCAAGGGATAGTGTTGACTGAATAAGTGAGGGCTCAGAATTTTCAATTAAAGTTCCTTGGTAATGTTTTGTGTTGAAGCTTCAGACACTTTCCTCCTGAACCCTAAGATGTGAGAAGTGCAATTTGCAAGTCATTGAGTAATACTGGTTTAACTTGATCAGTCACAAATGAGAGAAGAAATCAGGTGGCAGAATTTTGGCTCTAATTTTCTTGACAAATTTTACTGCTGTCTCTGGTGGACCTCCAGTGCCAGTGGTAGAAATAACAAATGGATCTGCTTCTGTTTTTAAACCATACTAGCTCCAGTTTCATGCAGCATCTGAATTGCTGAGGTTATAAAGGGCATCGTGCTTGGGGTAGTTATGGAGTACCCATGCCCAACCCTAGTATATACTGGTGAGCTTTTGCCCAATATTAAATGTCATTTATGCTTATTACTACCCTTGGCAGATCATTTATGCTCCCTGATCTTCAGTTTCCTTATCTATAAAATTCAAGGTTTAGATTAAATGTCCACTAAATTCTTTCTAGCTCAAAATGATCTTTAGCTAAAGATAATGTCTTCTTAAAATTTTTAGAGTACATTACTTAAATCTGTTTACTGTCCCTTTTATATTTTACCTTTTACTATATTTATGTACATATCTTACCCTCTTTCCTTATACTCTAAGCTCAGTCAGGGTAGGGTCTATTTTATCCCCCCCCCCTTTTATCTCTAGTAAATAGCTCCACACTCAGTAGAATCTTTAGAATGTAACCTAGATGTTATGATTTTTAGGGTACTAGGAAGGACCTTCATTTCCTCTTCTAGATAATTCTTAAATCCTGAAATCTCTTTAATAAATCATTTTATTCCAAAAATAGATCCAAGGTAGAAAATGCTAATGTCCCTTAGAGAAGTAACTCATTGGCTTAAGTTTATGTTAAAGTAAATATAAATATCCACCCATTGCCCTGAGATCCAGGAGGGGAGTGAAAAAAAGAACTTGCATTATCCTGTAAGGAAAAGGAAGACTTTGAAGCTGCAGATAAATTCTGCTCAAAATTGTTTTTAAGGGCAGGATGTATACCTAATAACATTGCCTCCCTTTTTTAAGAGCCCCTAGTTGCTATTTCCTCATCCTGAGGCCATAAAAGGACACCTATTCTCTTTCTTCTCCTTTCCATACCAACAAAATTCAGAAAAGGGTGTAGGATCCTGTGATGCTTTATCACAGATCCCAAAATCAACATTTATCTTCCTATTTTCTTTCAAATCTGTAGGACTCATGCTCCCTGCTCTTCATGAGTGATTATGAGGTTGCTTTACAACTATTAGAAAACAGATTTTTTTTTGATCCAAACACCTGTATGGTTTAGTTTCACATGAATGCTTTTCTAAATTGTCTCCACACCATTTGTTGTTCAGTCACTGTTCACTCTTTTTGAAACCAGTTGGGATTTTTTTTTTTTTTTTTTTTTTGGCAAAGAAGCTAAGGTGGTTTGCCGTTTCATTTTACAGATGAGAAACTGAGGCAAAGAGGGTAACTGGCTTGCCTAGGGTCACAGAGCTAGTTCAGATCTGGGGACATATTTGAAAATGAGTTTTCCTGATTCCAGACCCAGTGCTCTGTCCACTGTGCCACCTAGATGTCTTACACTGCATAGTAGTCAATTAAGATAAAGACCAAGCAGTGTGTCAATTAATTTACTTGATTATTCCAAGAGTTCAAGGCAATAACTATGTTGTTCAGACCTTTCATGTTTTTCTTATTTCTTCCCTCAGACTCATGGATAGAGTGCTGAGTCTGAAACCCCAAAGAACCTTTCTGGTATAGTTAAATATTATAGCCTTCCTAAGGAATACGAGCACATAGAAGGATAGCTGTAGAAGGGAATATAAATTTAATCTAGTCCAATACCCACATTTCTAGTGAGTGCTTCTGAGAGCAACGAATTGTTACCCAAGTAGCACAATTTTACAATTTAAATATTTTGGCATGCTATCCATCATCTGTGACTTGTTCTATGTATGATGAAACATAAAGGTTTTTGTAGACTTAGGCAAACAGTTAAAGTTCAATTTTAAATTACACCAATTCCAATTTAGAAAAATGAAATAAAATCATATCAAACCTTTAACATTTTCTTTTATCTAAATCTAACGTGACCAGACTCTTCATTTTCCTTTGCTTATAGAGGATTTATTATGGGTTACTTCCTTTGCCATAATCAGAAGTCTTTTAATTAATAAATATTTGTTAAACATCTGATATGTTCCAGGCATGATGCTAAGTGCTAGGGATACAAAGAAAGGCAAATTATAGTCCCTGCTCTCAAGAAATTTACAGTCTAATAGGGAAGATAATATGCAACCTATGCAAAGGAAAGGTTTTAGAGAGGATCGACTTAATAATCAACAGAGAGAAGACATGAGCATAATAAGGGGTATTAGAAAAGATGTCCTGTACATCATCAATCTCTAGACCTAGGTTCACATGAGATGCTTCAGAGTATTAGTGATAACCTGGTTGCAGACAAAAATAGAAAACAATGCATGTATGCATTATGTTAATTATATCCTTTAAAAATCCTGAAATTATATTAATGAGTTAATTAGTCCCTTTATTTGTCAATAGTATATAGAAAGAAAAAAAATTTTCATATCAGTGACAGCTTTATTTTTTTGCATGAGGCCATGAGACCTCAACAGAGGCAGTAGAGGATGGTTAAAATCATCTTTGTCTCATAGAAACTCTATCTTTCCTGCCCAGTGTTCAGCCTTAGCAAGGTGCCAGGCACTTAATAAATATCTGTTGATTGACTAATTTCCAAGCTCAGCTCCAATGGCATCTCCTACAAAAAGCTTTTCTAGATCACCTCGGTTCTTAGTGCCTCTTCCCTGAAAGTACCTCATGTTTAATTATATGCATTTTGTGTATATATATATATATATATATA
>JAJPUD010004919.1:91955-118020 GCA_023553655.1 Myrmecobius fasciatus | reverse complement strand
TCTCTCTCTCTCTCTCTCTCTCTCTCTCTCTCTCTCTCTCTGTCTCTCTGTCTCTCTGTCTCTCTCTCTCTCTGTCTCTGTCTCTTTCTCTGTCTCTCTGTCTCTCTGTCTCTCTGTCTCTGTCTGTCTGTCTGTCTCTCTTTAACTTAATTTTTCTTGAGGGTTTTTATTTTTGTTAGGTTGGGAGGTCTATGTTTTCTTTCACAACTTGACTTTTATGGACATGTTTTGCATTACTTCGCATGTGGCTTCTTAATTGTGAGTAGGGATAAGGAAGAGAACCTGGAACTCAAAAATCTTAAAAGCAAATTCTTAGTGTAAGTGGGAAAAATTAGTTAAATAAATGAATAAAAATAACTATAATCACAACATACTCTTTACAGTAATGGAAGATAAGTAAAAAAATTAATTAGTATGCTGCACCCAAGTCAAATTAAGAAGAAATACAAAACAATCTTATCTTTTGCTTTACAGTAATAAAGCCATAAAACTTTTTCTTTCTGCAGACATTACTTGTGGATACTCCTAAAATATATGCAAAAAATAATTAGGTTTGGAAGTCAGTCTGACATGAGAACCTAGAATCTCGCATACAGTTAATCATTATCATCACAAATTTATTAAAGATTAATTTCCTCTGTGGTTTGCTGAAATTTCAGATTCTGTTCCAGAGGAATCAGTCATATGTAGCATAGTTGGAGTGGCACAGCTGTTGGAGGTTAATGCCTTTATTGTGGGAGTACTTCACTTTAGGGAGAGATGCTTCTGAAGTGATGCATCAATTAAAAAGTAACTTTTTATGGGCAATGACTTGAAAAAAGGCATGGATGAAATGACATTCTTATAAGAGTTGCAATTAACACAATTTTTTAAAATATATTTTAATTTTCCCCAGTTACATGTAAAGCACATTTTTTGGTTATATGTGTAACTTCATTTTTTATACATTTCCATATGAATCATGTTCGGAAAGGAAAATTAGAAGAAATGGGAGAAACCATGAAAAAAATTTTTTATTATTTTTAATAGGAATAGTATATTTTGTCAAAAGCTTTTTCTACATCTATTGAGATGATCATGATTTCTGATAGTTTTGGTATAGATATGGTCAACTCTTCCTTCCTTCCTTCCTTCTTTCCTTCCTTCCTTCTTTCCTTCCTTCTTTCCTTCCTTCCTTCTTTCCTTCCTTCCTTCTTTCTTTCTTTCCTTCCTTCCCTTCCTTCCTTTCTTCCTTCCTTCCTTCCTTCCTTCCTTCCCTCCCTCCTTCCCTTCCTTCCCTCTTTTCCTCCTTCTTTCCTTCTTTCTCTCCCTCTTTCTCTCTTTCCTTCCTCTTTCTTTCTTTTTTCTTTCCTTCCTTCTTCCTTCCTTTCTTCCTTCCTTCCTTCCTTTCTTTCTTCCTTCCTTCCTTCCTTCCTTCTTTCCTTCCTTCCTTCTTTCTTTCCTTCCTTCTTTCTTTCTTTCTTTCTTTCTTTCTTTCTTTCTTTCTTTCTTTCTTTCTTTCTTTCTTTCTTTCTTTCTCTTTCTTTCTTTCTTTCTTTCTTCCTTTCTTTCTTTCTTTCTTTCTTTCTTTCTTTCTTTCTTTCTTTCTTTCTTTCTTTCTTTCTTTCTTTCTTTCTTTCTTTCTTTCTTTCTTTCTTTCCTTCCTTCCTTCTTTCTTTCTTTCTTTTTTTCTTTCTTTCTTTCTTTCTTTCTTTCTTTCTTTCTTTCTTTCTTTCTTTCTTTCTTTCTTTCTTTCTTTCTTTCTTTCTTTCTTTCTCTTTCTTTTCCTCCTTCCTCCTTTCCTTTTTCCTATTTTATGATTAAAATCAGGCTCTACACCTGATGTACAGGGGGATCTGTCCAAACTTCTTGTGCAGTTTTGAGCATAGGGGCCTCTTGTGTTTGGTGTGATGCTCATAGCAGAGGGTAGCCCAACCTAGTCCCATCTGTTGTTGCCTGGTTTCTTGAGCTGATAATTTTCTGGGACTGGGGAATACCCAACTGATCTGCTGGTCTGCTATGATTAAGACCCTCTCACTGGCTTTCCCTATACCATCTGAACTAGTCTGCGAATTCCTTTCACCCCTAGTGAGACTTACCTTTCTTGCAATCCTTTCAATCTATCTTGAGCTGGAAAATACTTTCATTCCATCACTTTGTAGGCTCTGTCATTCCAGACTCTGTTCAGAGGCTTGATTTCATGTGTTTTTTGAGGGAAACTGGGAAAGCTTGAGTTGCTTCCTGGCTTCACGCTGCCATCTGGTATCTGCCCCCCAGAGACTTAATTGAGAGAGGAGATCTAATAGATAGTTTAGATGACAGAGTCAGAGAACAATAGGATTTTAATAGATATTACACCAGTGGACTAAACAATAATATAACATTTATTTGAGATAAATGTAAAGTTTTACATTTGGCTTTAAGAAATAAAGTCCCACTGAATGGATGCCCATGTATTAGAGAACGGCTGAATAAATTATGGTATATGAATGTTATGGAATATTATTGTTCTGTAAGAAACAACCAGCAGGATGATTTCAGAGAGACCTGGAGAGACTTGCATGAACTGATACTGAGTGAAATGAGCAGAACCAGGAGATCATTCATTGTACACAGCAACAACAATATTATATAATGATTAATTCTGATGGACATGGTTCTCTTCAACAATGAAATGTTTCAAACCAGTTCCAATTGTTTAGTGATGAAGATAGTCATATACACCCAGGGCGAGGCCTGTGGGATCTAAGTCTGGACCACAACATAGCATTTTCACACTCTCTATTGATGTTTGCTCGCATTATGTTTTCCTTCAAAAAGGATGACATCAAGTTGATCTTAATAAATAGATCTATCTAAAAATAGAATGGGTGATGGGTGATCTCTGGAAGTAGCACAGAGTATTTACAGTAGAAACTGGCTGACCACTTGTTGGGTATATTGTGGAAGACATTCTTTTATAGGCTTGGTTGAACTAGATGGACTCTCAGGTTTCTTCCTACTTGTTCTGTGTAATAAAATCATATTTCAATTATATACTCATTGATATAAGAAGCATATTGAATACCCCCAGTTGTAAAGCAACAAATACATTATATATTTGGTATTCATGATCTCTTCAAAGGAGGAAATAAGGAAGTAGGTAAAGAAAGAATCTGGAAATGACAGGGAAAAGGGATTTTTTTGATTGTGTCCATAGCCAGCATGAAGAGAAAAGTGAGAGAAGGTGCAGTCAGTGTTAGAGAAGATACATGGAAGTAAAATGTTGTTAGATCACAACCCGGTCTCTTGAAGGGCTAACAGATGGAAAGAATGTGAAAAAAGAGATCTAAGATGAAGAAGAGATTGCTCACTATAAAAATGGACAGTGGAGGGGTTCATTTGGGACACAGGTAGGGCAGGATTGAAGTAGACACTAGATGAGAGAACATGAGAATGGTGATAAGGATAGTTTTCTCCTAAATGACTACTGATTATTACATGGTTAGGGAGAGACAGGGGGATTAGTCAAGGAGTTTCTTTTCAAGGGAAAAAAAAATCATAAACACAGGTCAAAACAAATTAAATTCCAAATAGTTGAAACAATTTACTAGGCTCTTCACTTTTGTGTTAATATGCTTATTTTTGAACATTATAAAAATTGACTATTTCCATTTTTGTCATCTTTGAAAATTTGATGAGCATGAGGTAAAATTTTGACCTTGTTTTAATTTGTATTTCTCTACTTATTAGTGACTTGTTTCACTTTTACATGTAGTTATTGATAGTTTATAATTCTGTTGAAAACTATGGATCCATATACACACATATGTATATATCACAACAGCTATTGAAATGGCTCTTGCTTTTATATATTTAAGTAAGTGTATTTTGTATATCAACATTTATCATCAATATTTGATGCAAAGATTTTTGCCTCCACCATGATTTGTAGTCTTCTTTTGGATGCATTGATTTTATTTGTGCCAAAATTTTAAAATTTTGTCTTTGAAATTCTCTATTTTGTCTTGTGTGACTGACTAATCTTCATTTAGAATTTTATTCTTTGTAAAGAATTTAATCCTAACCAGGGTTGTAAAATAATATAATATAACAAAAATAACATAATATAATATAATATGTAAATATATAAAAATAATATAATATAACAAAGAAAAAGAGCATGACCTTTTATATTTAGGTTGCATATCCATTTGGAACTTATTTTGGTATTTGGAGCAAAGGGCTAGTCCAAACTTAACTTCTGCCAAACTGTTTTACGGTTTTCCTAGAAGCTTTTATTTTTAAATTTTGTTTTTGGAATGGTGAATTCAGTAATTTATGTTCTTGGATTTATCAAACACTGGGCTTTATTTCTTTATATTGCTTCTAGTTCTTGCTTATTTTGTCTATTGCTCCTAACTCCTTTTCTACTTTTAAATTATATATTTATAGATGTATATATATATATATATATATTATTATTATCATTACTCTTGCCTTTTGTATGTAGTTCAAGGCCTAGAAATATTAGTCCTCTTCATTCTTACTTTCTCTTTATTATTTCCTTTAACATTCTGGCTCTTTTCTTTTTCCAAATAAGTTTTGATATTAATCTGCATAGCTTTTAATTAGTTCGAGTAAAATAACTCCTTGATGGTCTGTTTGGTGTGGCACTATAGCTGTCAATTAATTAGGTACCATTATAATTTTATTATATTTCCATACATACCATTGAATATAGAATATTTCTATATTAATTTTTCCTTGTAAAAGACTTTTTATTTTGTGATTTTATTTAAGTTCTGAATATATTTTAATGGTTAACTCAGACAATTTTATATTCTATAGTTATTTTGAATGGAATTTATTTTACTATCATTTCCTCCTACTATTACATAGTAGCTATTCATTCTGGATTTGCTTTGCATTCATCTGTTTTACTTAAGCTATTACTTATCTCCATTGTATATTAGTTGTGTTATTAAGCAATAGATAAATATGAGAGGTAAGAAAGAATTCAGTGGGAGAAATGGGATAGAGTGAAAAGTACTTTGTTCTGTGAGTCAGAAGATTTGCATTCTAGTCTTGAATGCATTATTAATTATTGTGTGACTGTTGTCAAGCCACTCCATTTCCACAGGGCATGAGTATCTTATGAAATGAGGGCATGAATCTTGATGATATGGAAGAACATTTGTAAGGACAATTGTAGTTCATCATGCTATGGGTCAGTGATTCTAGAATTCATGACAGATGTTAAATAGAAAGTAAACTGAATATAATAGTACAGATCCCCCCAATAATTTTACTGCGTGAATTTCCAATATAATTTCTTTTAGAATTTATTATTTGACTTTCAACAGGATCATAACATAAATTTCATCCAAAAACATCGTATAGGGGAACACAGTGGGAAGAGATTAAGTATTTATACAACACCTAATATGTTCTAGGAACTATGCTAAGCATTTTACAAACATAAACTTATATGATCCTCAAAACAACTCTGTGAGGTAAGTATGTTTATCATCCCCATTTTACAGATGAGGAAACTAGGACAAATGAAGGTAAGTTGACTTTTCCAGAGGCACATGGCCTGGATATCAACTCAGGTCTTTTTGACTCCAGTTCAGTGTTCCATCGGCTGTGCCACCTTTGTGCCTCCCTATAGTCATAGGATCTTTAAATACTTGTGATAAAATTAAATTCTAATTCTGTAAAATGCAAATTAAAACAACTCTGAGGGACCACCTCACACCTCTCAAATTGGCTAAGATGTCAGGAAAAAAATAATGATAAATTTTAGAAAGAATGTGGGAAAACTGGGACACTGATACATTGTTGGTGTAACTGTGAATGGATCCAACCATTCTGGAGAGCAATCTGGAACTATGCTCAAAGAGTTGTCAAACTGTGCATATCCTTTGACCCAACAGTGCCATTATTGGGTTTGAATCTCAAGGAAATCATAAAGGAAGGAAAAGGACCCACATGTGCAAAAATGTTTGTAGCAGCTCTTTTTGTGGTAGCAAAGAATTGGAAAATAGGTAGATGTCATCAGCTGGGAAATGGCTGAGCAAGTTGTGATATATGAAGATAATGGAATATTCTTCTTCTATTAAAAAAATGATGAACAAGCTCATTTTAGAAAGGCCTGGAAAGATTTACATGAAGTGACACTGAGCAAAACAAGCAGAACTAGGAATATATTGTACACAATAACAGTAAGATTGTGCGATGATCAACTATGAAAGACTTGGTTCTTCTCAGTGGTTCAATAATCCAAAGCAATCCCAATAGATTTTGGAAAGAAAATGCCATCTGCATCCAGAAAAAGAACTATGGAGACTGAATGTAAATAGAAACATGCTATGTTCACTTCTTTTTTTCTGTTTTTTTTTTAATCTCTCCCATAGTTTTTCTGTTCTGCTCTGATTTTTCTCTCCCAACATTATTCATAAAGCAATATGAATTAAAAATAAATTTTTTTTAAAAAATTCTCACTGCATATGTCATATCTGCTCCTGGCAAAATAAATAGAAATGACGGGCAGTTATCCTCTGTATGCTTCTGACAATGTGTTACTCATTGTTGAGTTGAGTTCCCCTGAATGGTTGCTGAGTCAATTGGGCAACATATTTAATAAAAGAAGAGGCAACTTTTGGATGGCAGACCTGTTTCTGAAATTCAGCCAGTAAGACATTATTTTCAAGAATGTTGAAGAGAGAGCCTTTCTCTTACTAGACATAATGGGAACACCATATGGATAACATAAACAAATTAGGGGAGCATAGAATAATTTACTTGTCAGATGTGTAAATAAGGAAAGATTTTGTGACCAAACAAGAAAAGGAGAGCAGTATGAAATATAAAATGGATAATTTTTATTATATTAAATTAAAAAGTTTTGCATAAACAAAACCAATGCAATCAGGATCAGAAGGAAAGCAGAAAACTGGGGAAATTTTTTTATAATAGCAAGTATGCCTGATAACAGCCACATTTCTCAAATATATAGAAAACGGAGTCAAATTTATAAGACTACAAGTCATTCCCCAGTTGATAAATGGTCAAGGGATAGGAACAAGCAGTTTTCAAATAAAGCTCTCTCTAGTCATAATGATAATTATGGCAAATGAAGGTAAGTTGACTTTCTCTAAATCAGTATTAGAAAAATGCAAATTAAAACAACTCTGAAGTACCACCTCACACATATCAGATTGGCTAATATATCAGAAAAGGAAAATGATAAATGTTGGAGGGGATGTGGGGAAATTGGGTCATTAAGCCATTGTTGGTGGAGTTTTGGACTGATATGATTGTTCTGGAGAGCAATGTGAAACTATGTCCACAGTGCTATAAGACTGTGTTTACCATTTAATTCAGCAATACTATTACTACATCTGTATCCCAAATTGTTTTAAAGGGAAAAGGATTTATTTGTACAAGAATTTTTTGTAGAGTCAAAGAATTGGAAATTGAGAGGACGCCCATCATTTGGAGGAATGGCCCAACTAAATGATTATAATGGAATACTGGTGTGCTATGAGAAATGATGAGTAGATGGATTTCAGAAAAACCTGGAAAGACTTACATGAACTGATGCTGAAAGAAATGAGCAGAACCAAGAGGACAAAGAACAAATGACCTCTGGATGCAAACCAAAATATTCTCTCTCTCCATCTCTGTCTCTTTCCATTTTTTCTTTTTCTTTATTTTTTTCTATTTTTCTTTCTTTTGGCTCAAATTTTCTTTCACAAAAATTATTAATATGGAAATGTTTTAAATGGTTTTACACATTACCACATTCTTTACTGTTTCATGGAAGGGTAAGAGGAGGGATGGAGGGAAAGAATTTAGAACTCAAAAAAAATTTTAAATGAATTTTAAAAATCGCCTCAACATTAAGGAAAATATTTAATTATTTAAAACAGAAAACAGTAGATCTTATGACCACTGAAATCACATAAGATCTGGAGAGAAATAGTGGTGCTTATTGGAACAATTATAGATGTAACAACAGAACCAGATGGTGGGCAAAAAAAAAAAGTCATCATAAAAAGAGTTAGGTTACTGGAAAGAGAATGCTATGAAATATTTGATTAGACTATATTAACTGGTGGTGAAAAATTAGTAACTTTAAAGATTATTGGTACCCTAAGGAGGTATGAACATTGGCCTGCAAACTTACTGAGTTAGTAGTGCTAAATCCCTAGATTCTTTCCTAGTTGCTCTAAAAGTCATTATTAGTTAGAATTTCATATCACATGTGAAAATAAACTGCTTATTCCATATGAGATTCATGTTTCTATACTGGGGCAATTTTTTAAAAACACTTTTCTACTTTCTGGGGAAAACCCATAACCAAATTCTGTGATTAGCTGTTCTTTAAGTATCAATTTTCCTCAAGATTCTGGGATATGTTTTGGTATGAATTACTGGGAAACCTAATTTCCCATATTGAGAAAATGGTCAGAGCAATGAACCCAATATGAACCTCTGTGAAAAGTAAAGGAGGGAGATTTGCTCAAGTCATCTGTCCCTGTGGTTTTAGGTAAGCATTACCTAGTTTGCCACTGGGTTAGATAAGCAAAGAACATATTAGGACACTCAAAGATTTGGTTTATAATCTGCCACATTCTTAGTAAATCACTTAGCTTCTTCCTATTGGTTTACCTTCATTTCCCCATGGAAATGAGGATACAGCAACAAGGCCACTCAGTGATGTTAGAGCCTAACATGTCACTCACAAGGTAGCAGTGGCTTTCTGTATTGAAAGAATTAATATCTGTAATGTGTCAAACAATCACCCTTTGTGGTAAACCTGTTGGGTGTTGAGCATCATACTAGATACTGGATTGGGAAATGGGAGAAAGTTGTTTTAGAGAAAGAAGTCTCAGCCAAAGAGTGCTCTTTTTGTAGCCAAGTACCCTTAAGCAAATATTAGTGGCCATTATGTTGCTTCACTAATAGGAAAAAATTTGGTAATTAAAATTTAAAAGACCAAGAATACTATTGAATTCAGAATAAAAAAAATTCTCTTGAGAGCTTATTTAGTCTTTCATAGAAGAAAACTAGAAAAAATTGCATTATATTCTTTGTGCAATTTTATTTTCTATCACTATATGTTAATGAGTGAAGAAGGTAAAGAATCATTACAGTATTTTTTTTGGGGGGGGGGAGATCATTCTTAGTGTCATTGAGGTGGGTGGCTAGAAGATGAAAGGAAAACAAAATCTCACTAATTGGTACTCCAGTAACTTAAGATTCAAGATCTTTGGGACAAAGACAATTTCCTTTTGTATTAAAAAGATAGGATTTGCTGTGTATCTTAATACATATACTCACAAATATTTTTTTACTTTCAAAAATCAACAATTTCATTATGTGCCTTTCCTCTTTTTGTGGGAGGCTGTTTTGTGAAATTAGATTGACAAAATCTATAACCTGGACACCAATCCTTTAGTGTGAGTTTTTCTATGTTTACCTTGGCTGATCCTTAAAATGATAGACATAGACTGTCACTTAGCTCATCTCAAAACCTTAGTAGCTTGCTAAGATTAGCTAGAGCTTTTATCCTGCTGGTATAATCTTCAAGAACACAGGCTACTCACAGGCCAGGTTGGAAACCTTGGAGCAGGACTTTCAAAAGCACATACATAAACTGTCATATTTCTGGTAAGACTTCATGTATATATACTTCTACCATGTTTATCAAATATTGGACTACTTGCTATCTAGGTGAGAGGGTGTGGGAAGGGGGGGAATTTGAACACAAGGTTGTGCAAAGATTAATGTTGAAGAATTATCCATGCATATATTTTGAAAAATAAAAAGCTTTAATTAAAAAAAAAAAAAAAAGACTTCACTATATATGGCCAGGTGAGCCACTGGCAAATGACCAGTTGTTGGAATGCTACTCTAATTTAATTTGGAGAGACTAGTCACCAAATGTTCAACATTAGGTAATGAAGTTTTTGGCCACATTAAACTCATGAAGATTAATTTCTTCTGTTCTATTCTGTAGATGTTTATTAAGCAATATATGAGGGATTGTGAAAACAAAGATGTGTTGATTACAGTCTCAGCATCCGTAACTCCTAAGATTTAGGAATGGAAGTTATCTTAGAGATTATCTCCAAAAATTCTCATTTTATAGATGAAAATACTAAGGTGAGATAAAATGACTCACCTGAGGTCAAAGAGGAAGTCGTAGGATTGGGATTTAAACTGAAATTTCTGTTGTACTACAAGAGAATTACAATTTAGGAAAGTTGTGAGATATGTATATGAAGAAGGTAAGGAATCATTACAGTTTTTTTGTTTGTTTGTTTGTTTTTTTGAGGGAGAGGTCAAGTGTGACATAAGAAATTCAAGGAGGAAGTGTTTATTTCTAGGTGGGGAAATCAAAGAAATCCACTCCTCATTATGGATAAGGTAAGAGCTGAATTGTACAATGAAGGAGAATTTCAGTAGGTGGAAATGTGGACAAAGTTGACTCTAAAGATGGAGGACATTTTGGAGAAAGTCTAAGAGGGCAAGATTTGTTCAAGAAATAGAAAGTAGTCTGGATTGACTATAGTATTGAGTGTATTAGAGGAAATACTCTGCAAGAAGTCAAATAGGTAGACTTTAAACAAATGGTGACAAACCTCAGAATTCAAACTATTGATTTTTAACTTAATTTTGTAATCAAATGGGAGTCTTTAAATGTTTTAAAGTAGAGGAGTGATTAGCCTATATATTAGGAAGATTACTTTGGGTGCAGTGTGAAGAATGATTTAGAGAGAGGAAAGAAATTAGAAATAGAGAAACCAATTAAGAGATTATTATAACAGTCAGGGCAAGGATGACAAGGTCCTGATCTAGGGTGATGACACAGTGAGTGGAGGTAAGGGATTGGGTACTTCAAAGATATGATGGCAACATTGACAATAGCTGTAAACTAATGGGACATGAGTGGAAGATGAGTCAGGGATGAATAAGTGGTTATAGAAATTTGGTGGAACCATCAACAGAAATGCAGAACTTATGAACAGTGGCAGACTTTAGGAAGAAGTTGAACTCAGTTTTGAAATCCTTGAGTTTAAAATTTTGGCAGGACATGGAGATTTTCAGGAGAGAGTTGTAAATATGAGACTAAAGGATAGAATGCAGCTTGAAACATAAGCCTGAAAGACATTTCTATCTCCATGAAGGTAATAACTAAAACTGTGAAAGATGTTGAGATTTTCAGGAAAAAGAGTATAAAAAGAAAAGAGAAAAGGACATTGGAGAGAGCCTTTAGCTTCAGTGGATGGAGTTACATACACACTGGTATACTCAGATGAAATCATGGATTTTTTTAAATTTTCCAGAAACAGGTGACTCCAAAATTTAACCTCCCAATATCCTGGGAAACTCTTTACTATCATAGGTTGCTCAATAGTCTCTGATATCCATTGGAACAGGGAATTTCCTTACCTAGAATTACCTATACAGATAAATTAGCTTCTCTGGAGGGAAAGAAGAAGGGGTGAGGGAGGATATGTAGCATCCAACCCCTTTTTGCTATCAACAGCATGCATAATTAAAACTTGGAAACAGAACTTCTGGATCTGAAAGGAGGATACTTAAGTAGCTGAATAAACTTAGATAAGACACAGTCTCAAAGAATTAGTTTTCTTATCTATATGATAGGGACTTTGTATTGTCTACCTTTACAAGATTGTTGTGAGGATAATATAAATGTAGGAGGGGTATATATATTTATTTTTGCTGACCAGTATTAACAATGAAGTCTGTGGTTGTGGATCTATCCTTCTCTGTTCAAAGAAATGAGAAATGAGTACATGCTTTCAACTTTGTCAGCACTAGCACTAATCCAATGCCAAGGTAGCTGGGGAATGATTTGACCCATCAGCTTCAAAATATAGAGTCAGCATCTTCCCCTTATTCCACTGTATTCTGAGTGTACTCTGTATGTAATATGCTGACATGCCCACACAACAATAGAACAAGATGGAGATTAAAGGTGATTCTTTTGCTATGGACAAGCCCATTCTAGCTGATTGTGTGAAATTTAGGGCTCTTCAGCTTTGTTGAGAGCATAGAGAAATTGGCAAAGACTTTAAGGAAGAGACAAGTGAAAATGATATAAAAAATTTGGAAGGCAGTCAAAGCTGACTGAGGTCCAAGGAAAAGCTCTTTGAGGCTGCCTTTGGCTCCTGAGGATCCTTCGGGAACAGAAGAGAATGGTGAAGGAATCCAATTTATTTAGCATGAAGAAAAGGCAAAGAGGATTTTAATAACCATCATGGATTTTAAGAAATTTTTTCATGCAAAGGTTCGTTATTAACTAATTTATTTTTCCACACTGGGAATGGAAAAGATAAAAGAGTATAAATCGTAATTTCTGGGATTTGGATTTTGAGAGCATTTTTAAATATCAGAATGGATTAATGTTTGTCCTGGTCACAGTCCCATGTTCAACGTATCACTCAGAGCATGAGGTTCAAATAACCAATTCCTTTAATAAAAAATACATACCAATATACCTAGGTTAAAGCAGTTCCCAAGGTAGTTTATAAAAGTAAAAGCTGTTGGCAAGAAAATTAAAAGTAGTCAGCAAAGAAGTTCCCTTGAGTTCCAGGAATTTTGCCAAAGTCCTAAAAACATTATATTCTTTATGCATAAAGAGCTCAAAGCTAAATTTCAGAGCAATTTACCTGGGACAAAGTTAGATTGTATTAGTCAGTACCATAACTTCTTCATTCAAAATAGTTCTGGCTGTTTTTGCGGGAGTTAAGGTTGCCAAGTGGCACAACAGATAGCATATCAGATTCCGGAGTTCAAATCTGACCTCAGACAGTTACTAATTATGTGATCTTAGGCAAATGAACTTTATACTGTCTGCCTCAGTTTCCTCACCTGTAAAATAAGCCTCAGAAGGAAATGGCAAACCACTCCAGGATCTTTGCCAAGAAAACCCCAAATTGCTGGTATATATTAAGTTTCCTTGGGAAAAAGGGATTATCCATCACTCTCCCCAATCCTCATTCAGTTCTCATTCATCAGTCCATTCTTTGGTCAATCCACACATTTGACCTCTACCACACTATAAATACAAACCATGTTAACTTACTTTATGCTTACTAGTTATATAACTGGGCAAATCACTCAGTTTCTTCATCTGTAAAATGAGCTGGAGAAGGAAATCAGTCTAGTAGCTCTGTCAAAAAAACTTCCAAAAAGGTCATGAAGACTTGGACACAACTGAAAAGACTGAACAACAAAATCTTCCTAAAATAAAATTCTGATAAGTCAGCCTCTTGCTCAAATAATTTAAATGGCTTCCCAATTACTGAAAACTACTCTAAAGGTCATACTCTAAAATACACTTCCAATCTGGCTCCAACCCAATTTTCCAAGTTTATCTTAAAAACAACAACAAAAACTTATTGATTCTTTTAAAAATTATATGGGTCATTTCTGAATATATTCCTCTCTCTTTCAATCCCCCCACCTCCCATTATATTCTCTCTATCACCCAAATAGTAACACAACTGGCAATGCAGGAAATATTCTGCTTCCTACAATCCTTCATCTTCTTGCTGTTGAGGAGAAGACACTCCAACAAGATTAGGGTACCGCTGGTTGATGTCCTGGATTTGGTGAAAGAATTTGCACACTCAGTCTCCAAATTAAGGGGCAAAGACTTATTACACTGCTTGACAGCCACTTAATTTCCACAGGAGTTTAGCAAAGAGGCAGAAGCTAGAAGATAACTTAGTAGGAAAGACAAATAAAAATTAGGCTGCTATGCTAATATTATGGTTTAGAGATAAAACTGAGGAATGGTAGGGGTGAGGTAGTTCCCAACACTGAGTTCTACAGTTTACTGACCAATTGGCCAAGATTGGCTAGCATTGTTTGTGCCCTCCCAGGGCCAAATAGCCTTAGGTTTTTTCAGGTTTTGCAACTTTCTCACACTTCAGCACAGCTAACAAGAACAAGGGTGAGGTGGGGGGGAGGGTTGCATTATCTAATCTACAGGACCAAGATTGGTTACTAGAATTATTTAGTGTTTAGATTCTTTATTGTAAGCAGAGATGGTAGAGTGGATAGAATGTGAGCCTTAAAATCAGAACGAGTTCAAAATTTTGATTTGAAATTGTTTCTGAGGGAAACTGGAGAGTTCAGGGAATTTCCTGTCTTTTCTCCACCATGTTGGTTCTGTCTCCTTATTTTTTTCTTTGTCTCATCCTGTTGCTTTCTCCACCTGCAACAACAAATACCTGCTTCTATATGGGATCCCATTCTGTCCCTTTCTCCACCTGCAGTTCTTTAAAAAGTAGGGCCTGATGTTTATTACCTTTTCCTCTACGAGAAACACTGAGTTTGGATTCAGAAGACACCTTTGCAGCTCTGTGGTGGAAAAACCAAAACCAAAACATTTCAACATCTTTGACCTGGCAGAATAACTTTTTTTTGTTCAAAAAACAAAATACTAAACCAGAATCTCCTCATTTTTTTATATATTATTGCTTCAGTTTCTATAATATCTGACTTCAAATGCAAGAAATACTCCAAATGTTCTCTCTTTTCCTAATTTCATGTTGGCCCATGATAATGTTTGATAATTTGTATCATCTCTCTTCCAGGGCATCTGGATGGTGCATTTATCATTTTGTTGTTTTCAGTTGTTTCCAATCATTTCTGACTATCGATTACCTCATTTGGAATTTTCTTGGCAAAGATATTTGAGTAGTTTGCCATTTTCTTCTTCAACTTACTTTATAGATGAGGAAATGAAGCAAACAGGGTTAAGTGACTTAAGCCCAGGGTCACACAGCTAGTGTCTGAGGCCAAATTTGAACTCAAGTTTTCCTTGTTCCAGGCATGTTGCCTTATAATTTAGGGGATTAGGGAAGTATCCAATTGTCTTCCCTATTATTTCTCCCCCTGGGGACATAGTCGGTTTTATTTAAATTACCTAGAGGTATTATCTTAAAGAAGAGGGAAAGAACTATGAATTTCTTTAGGACTTGAGAGAGGAAGACTTGTGATTTCTGTTACATTTCCAAGTCAAGTAAATATGAAAAACTATATATACATATATATATGTATATTAGATGGAGACCATATATAAAAGTATGTCATGGTGGAAAGAGCACTAGCTTGGAAATTAAATTAAAATACTTGAGTTTGAGTTGTGGTTTTATAATATATTAGCTGTGTTATTTATTATGCTGGATTATTTATTTTTTGATTATTAGTCTCTGAAAAAAATTGTGAATTTAGCAAAAGTCAACAAATATTTTGCTATACAAAAAAAGGAAAGAAACCTATATAAGAAACTATGAACTTTTGATATAGTTTGATGTTTTAGTGTGACAAATTACTTTATATGCTTTTAAAACTTATCTTCTGTACATTTAAAAATGTTTTGTTAATGTCCTATTTTTGTGTATATCAGTACCCACCAACTTTGTCTCCTCTCCCCCAAAGTAAAAGCCCTTCCTTGTAACAAATGTCTATAGCCTGACAAAACAAATCGATACTATAATCATATTTGAGGATGTAGGTCCCCTTTTGTCTATCTATTCCATTCCCTCTTTGCCAATAGAGCAGAAGAGCAATCATCCATATTTTGAAGCATTCTTGTTCATTGCTTCATTCAGAGTCTTAAATTCTTTATTTTAGATTTGTTTCCCTTTATGCTACTGTTGTAATATCATGTAAATTGTTCCCATGAATCTGCTAATTCTATTCCATTTAAATCTTTCCATATTTCTCTGAATCTATCATGTATAGATTATTATTCCATTCCTCATCTCACAATGTGTTCATCCATTCTCCAGTTGATGGACCCTATCTTTTTCTTAGTTCTTCACTATAATAAGAAATATTGTCCTTAATGTTATTGTACATGTGAGTGAGTCCTTTCCCTCTGCTTTTGACTTCCTAGAACCCTATTGCCTAATAGTAGCAAAGTTAGATCAAAGGGTATGTATACTTTGGTGACTTTTGGGGGACATTTTTAAATTGCTTTTCATTACATTCACTGCTCCACCCATACTGCATTAGTGTTCTTATTTTCACCTCCAAACATTCCCCTATTAAGGTTTTCTTTTTTTTTCTCTTTTTTCTTTCTTTTCTTTTCTTTTCTTTTTTTTCTTTTCTTTTCTTTTCTTTTCTTTTCTTTTCTTTTCTTTTTTTTTTACAATCCATTGGCTGTGAAGTAGAACCACAGAGTTGTGTTAATTTGCATTTTTCTTATAAATAATTTGGAGACATTTTCATATGGATGTTGACAACTTGCACCCAAGTGTCCGGCAAGCTTAGTGGCCACATGCTTTTTTGCAGTCTTTCCCCTTCCATATCCATATGGACACATGGTCTTCAGTAGTCACCATATAGCATTCTTTGTTTCCAAATGAGGGACTTGTTTTCATTTGTCCAACTCCTGCTAACCAGGTGATATGTTAAGCACACTATAAAGAGAAGATAAACGTTCCTTGCAATGGAGAAAAGTGCCAGGTCACAGCAATTAATTTTTCTATCACCAAGTCAGCAAAAATCTATAGATAAGTTCTTAGTCATCATCTTTAAAAAAAAAAAAAAAAGACCAATCTCAATCTCTCTCTGTCTCTGTCTCTCTGTCTTTCTGTTTTTCTGTCTCTATTTTTCTGTCTCTGTCTCTGTCTCTGTCTCAGTCTTTCTGTCTCTCTCTGTTTCTCTGTTTCTCTATGTCTTTCTCTGTTTCTCTCTCCGTCTTTCTGTCTGTCTCTGTCTGCCTGTCTCTATCTGTCTAGGTCTCTCTGTCTCTCTCTATTTCTCTCTCTCTCTCTCTCTCTCTGTCTCTCTGTCTCTCTGTCTCTGTCTCTCTCTCTCTCTCTGTCTCTCTCTCTCTCTCTTTTTCGCCTCCAGGCCATTTTTCTAGGCCCAAACTCTGAGCAGTGTAATATTTTTGAGATGTAAGGAAATTTGGATTGTAGTGACATTTCACATAGAAAAATAACAGAAATTATGTTCCTTTGTATAAAAACATCCTTATTAGGGGAAAAGATATAATGGGATGCTTGGATAGATTTCCTTGTGAGCAAGGAAAAAGTCTGCAACCTGACCATGAACTCTGAGAATTGTAGTGCTGGACAACCCACAGTTTCTTTTTTTGCCTTAGAAGAGACTTAAGACTACTGTAGACTTTAAGACTCTGTCAGAGAAACAGAGAACAAGACTGTGGCTAAGGTTCAAAGCAGCTGTCAGCAGTAGTGAATGGGTAGCACAATGTTGGCCACAGAGATGGATAGAAAAGCCCCTGCAAGCATTTTGTGATTTGGATTCTGAGACTAGAAAATGCTGACTGTGACTATCCTTTTGAGAGCTCCTTTTCAGTGCTTGATGAGAATAGATCCTTTATTTTTTCCATTTCTTTAAAATGTTTTTATTTCTTGATTTTGTTTCAAATTAAAACTATGCTCAATAGCAACTTTTTTGTGATGCATATCTCTATGTTAATTGCATTCAGAGAGGAGTGCAATGGAAAGCTCCAAAAGAGGTCTCAAAGGAGGGAAAGGGACCCACATGTGCAAAAATGTTTGTGGCAGCCCTTTTTGTAGTGGCAAGGAGCTGGAAATTGAATGGATGACCATCAGTTGGAGAATGGCTGAATAAATTATGGTATATGAATGTTATGGAATATTATTGTTCTGTAAGAAATGATCAGCAGGATGATTTCAGAGAGGCCTGGAGAGACTTGCATGGACTGATGCTGAGCGAAATGAGCAGAACCAGGAGATCATTGTACACAGCAACAAGACTATATGATGATCAATTCTGATGGACGTGGCTCTCTGCAACAATGAGATGATTCAGGCCAGTTTATAGTCTTGTGATGGAGAGAGCCATCTGCACCCAGAGAGAGGACAGTGGGAACTGAATGTGAATCACAGCATAGTATTTTTTCTCATTTTGTTGTTGTTTGCTTGCTTTTTGTTTTTTTTCTCATATTTTTCCTTTTTGATCTGATTTTTCTTCTGCATTATGATAACTGTGGAAATATGTATAGAAGAATTGCATGTTTAACATATATTGGATTACTTACTATCTAGGGAAGAGGGGAGGAGAAGGGAAGGAGAAAAAAAATTGGAACACAAGGTTTTGCAAGAGTGAATGTTGAAAATTGTCTATGCATATATTTTGAAAATAAAAAGCTTTAACAAGAAAAATGTTCCAAGTGTGGATAAAAGAAAGATCACATGTTTAAGACTCCCTAGTGGGAGGGAAAAAAGTATGGTATGGAAAGAATCTTCCTGGTCTACTTAGTGGGTAAAGTGTGGAGAGCAAGTCAGAAGACTAAGATTCTCTAATATTGTTTTTTTTCTACTTTAAATCTCCAACCCTTGCCATATACTAACACCTAATAGGTACAAGAAGAAAAAAAAAACAATCTGTGTAAAACTTTTTTTTTTTTTTTTTTTTTTTTTTGCTGAGGCAATTGGGGTTAAGGGACTTGTCCAGGGTCACACAGGTAAGAAGTGTTAAGTTTGTGAGGTCAGATTTGAACTCAGGTCCTCCTGACTTCAGGGCTGGTACTCTATCTACTGCACTACCTAGCTGCCCCAAAACCTATATAAAACTTTCAAAGGAAACTTTGGAAGCCCCATAGAGGAAAAAAAAAAGACTGACTAACCTGAAATAAATTTAAGTCAGGTTATATTCAGTTTTTGTGATCCCAGCTTCCTCTTTTAATTCCTGCAAGCCTAACCAAATCTTTCCTCCTCTCTGCCTCAACTCTGTTCCATTCACTTCTGTAAACATTTCAGATACCTGCTGCCTTTTATGTTCCTCTCCCTTCCATTTTTCCTAGGCAAAACTGGAATGTTGTTGAATATATTTTGTAATTCATTCACAAGAAAGTCCTAAAACTCACACTTCTAATGGTTCTCTACTCCTTTCTATTTAAGAAAGGTATTCAGGCCAACCATCTCTTCATTTTACACTGCTTTGGGTGTCTCCATTATATTGGGTACATTCCTTTGCCCTCCTTTTCCCATCCAATTATTGCTACTTTCAGCTGGCTATCTCCCTGGAAAAAAAAAAAGTTGATAAATAAATTCACTCTGCTGAGTAAATGTTGACTGCAAATACCAGGACAAAGGTATTTTTTAAATGGCCACTATTTATTAATCCAAAGCAATATGTTTTTATTTTTTGTTTTTTTTTTATTTTTCCCTTATTGCATGCAAAACCAAATTCTAACATATGTTTTTTAAAATGTTGAGTTCCAAATTCTCTTCCCCTCTCCTCCTCCCCCTTTCCTGACATAGTTTAATATAAAATACACATGTGTAGTCATGCAAAATGTATTTCCATTTTAGTCATGTTATGAAAAAAAACACAGACCAAAAACTAAAAACAATCAAACAAGAAAACCTAAGAAAGTTTTTAAACGCATGTTTGATCTGCATTCAGACTCTATCAGTTCTTTCTCTGGAGGTAGATAGCATTTTTCATCATAATTCCTTTGGAGTCAATTCATTGTCTCATATTACTTTATTGATGAGAATAGCCAAGTTATTCATAGTAGATCATTATACAATATTGATGTTACTCTGTAGAGTGCTCTCCTGGTTCTGCTCATTTCACTTTATATCAATTCATATGTCTTTCCAAGTTTTTCTTAAATCATTCTGCTTGTCATTTCTTGTAGCACAATAATATTTCTTCGCAATCATATATTGCAACAAACATATAATGCAACAATTTCCCAACTGATGGGCATCTCCTCAATTTCCAATTCTTTGCTACCACAAAAAGATCTGCTATAAATATTTTTGTGCATATAGGGTATTACTAGGTCCAATTACATTCACAGTTTTATAACCCTTTGGCATACCTCCAAATTACTCTTTGGTATGTTTGAATCAATTCACAACTCTACCAACAATGCAACAGTCTTCCACGTCCCCTCCAGCGTTTATCATTTTCCTTTTCTGTCATATTAGCCAATATGATAGATGTGAAATGGTACCTCAGGGTTGTTTTAATTTGCATGTCTCTAATAAATAGTGATTTTGAGCAATTTTTTTCATCTAAAGCAATACATTTTTAGAGGTTAAATTTCTGGCAATCAGGAAAAGTTTATGGGTCACAAATCTAGAGCTGGAAAGAACCCTAGAAATCATCTGATAAAACCATTTTCATTTCAAAATGAGGAAACCAATACTGAGAAAAATAAAGAGATTTGCTCATTGTCACAGAGGGTTCAATAGCAAAGTTGAGATTTGAATCCCAATCCTTTGATTACCAATTCAATCTGATATCTACAAGTGTACTTTTTCTGTGCTTGCATGATTTGGTCATGGAATAGCTCTTTACTTGTATCTGCCCATTCCTGATTGTGGTGTCAAACTTTCAGATTTTTAAATGAAAGTAAAATATCCTCAAGGGACCCTTGCTAACTTGGTGGCAGAATGGTATTTGGACATTGAGGGAAGCTCTCATAGGGCTTATCTAGTCATTGGGACATCTTGCAAGGATTGGACATCATCCATTGTTTCTCCCTCTTTGAAAATCTTGTCAGTTACTGGGACCTTGGCAGGAGAAAAAAGATGAGGAAGGAAAAGAGAAGAGAGAAAGAAGAGTGAGGGACAGGGGAGAGGACTCACTGAGTATGAGAAGGGAGAAAGCAATAAAGATCCTATGTTCAGGGCTGAGCAGAGTGCTTTGAAGGCTTGTGGGGACTTAAGAAATTTATTGATTGTTGTTTTTTTCCCCCTTAGGCTCCCTGATGATCCCTCTGGATAAATTTTCTGCAAACCTAAAGCAGATGCTAGTCTAGCTTATCCCATCAGGGAATTAATGTATTTTCTGCACTATTAAAATGACATTAAATTACTATATAGATTGTTTGCTAGTTGGGACTGGAGTGAATCCTATTATAGATAATTTGGAATATTTGGCTTTTGAATCACATCTTTCTCTATGAAATTTTAAGTGCATTAGAAACATTTAATTATTTTTCCTATATAATATCCAAGCAAAATAATTAGTGCTAAGTAATATTTCATAAAAAAGCTTCCATTTAAAAAATCCTTAATTTCTTCCTTTCTCTCTGTTTATACCCGTGGTTGTCTGTAGACAATGATGATTCCTGTATTGAGTAAGAGATAGAACTAAATGACTAGAAGGAACATGTTGTACTGGATACAGTGATTGGATTTGGAATAAAAAAAATTGGAGTAAGAGGTAGAACTAGATGAATAGAAAGAACATGATGTACTGGATACAGTGGTTGGATTTGGAGTAAAAAAATATTGGGTTCAAATCCTCTCGATAACACTTAACTAGCTACTGGGTCCCTAAGCAAACCTCTTAACTACTGTGAGCTTCAATTACTTTATCTTACTACTTAACTATGTTTCTAATACCATTACTTAAAAAGAGAGGATAGGACTATATTCTATCCAGGGCTATTTCTAGCTCTAAATCTATCATTCTATGACTTCTATATTCCCTTCCAACACTCATTGTCATGGGTCTGAATTATGAGCTTAAGTAGAGCAATGATTTTGTTGCTCAGAGTATTCCATCAGCTCCACCCTGACCTTCCAGCGTTGTTCACAGACATGCCCAGGGTAGTGATTGGCATGGAGCACAATTACATCATGGGAAAGGAAAGAAATTGAAAGGATTTTCTCATTCTAGATCAAAAAAGGGAGTGAACTTGGAATGCCAGCTCAGATAACATCAATGGAGTTCAAAAGACAGGGATAAGCTTCCAGGTCTCTTAAAGCTCTGATTTTAGGGTTTAAAATTCTCACAAGTTTATGCATAAGATAGCCCTGAGGCTATGTGCTAATAGAAGAGAAAATCTCTTTTCTACAGGAATAGAAAAAATGCATGAAGTAGTAGTATTTTTATGTAGAGACCAGAAGATGACAGCAGAGAGCAATCTAATTGTGGAGTACCAACAGTTGGCTTGGCAGAAGAAGGAAAAGAAGTATAACATTGCATTTGATGGCTAGATAATATCTTTGGAGCATCCAGATAAGGAAAACAATAAGCAAGCAAGGAAGCAAGCAAGCAAGCAAACAAAAAACCCTACAGCTATTAATGGAGTAAAATGGAGAAAGAATAGACACAGTAAGGGAAGCAGAGGGGGGTTCCAATAAGGATAGTCCTGTTGGTCACTGTATGTCTATGCCCCTTGCCACAAGTATAACTCTGGGCAGATGTGTTCTTCATATGTGTGACTTTTCTATAGGTTTTCTCTGGTCATAGATTGTCTATGTATGTGTTCCCCTTTCATTGGCATTGTAGACTATGGAAGAATGTATCCCCTACGTGCACGTGGGAATTTTCCTAATCCTTTATTTTATTCTGTTATTTAATTGAATGTCTTTTTAAAAAAATCAATGTATCCTCTAATCGCTTTTTTTTAAGGTATATTGGTGGTGCCTCATGAGCTAGAGTTTTGAATGGAGGCTGACCCAAAGCAAGACATGATCTGGGGGTAACTTTCAGGGGCCCTGTGCAAAGAAACTTTTAGGTTATATAGGAAAACACAAGAGTAAAAAGGACACAGATTGTGTTTGGACTAGTGTGTTCTGACCAAAATTGTTGCACTGGGAAATCTTCTCAGTTTATGACTGAAATCTGAAAGCATTTACGATTGTAATCACAAGTTTGTTTGATTAAAATGGTGATGTGCTGGAACCAGCTGGAACTGCCTCATGAGAAAAAAGTTTTTAAATTTTCAGGTGTGAAACAGGCAAATTCTATAAATCAGGGCTTGATTTATAGTATTGTTGATTTACAGACTTAAGAAAGTGAGGGGAGAAATATTAATATGTTTAAATTTAAATTGTGTCAGGCTTACATTTTTCCTCCAGCCAGGCTATTGAACATTTACCAGTACATTCCTAGATTAGCATCACTTTTTCATAGTGTGAGTTATAAGTAAGAACTATAGAAATTTATTATAGGTTGTATGATCATTAGTATAGTAGGAAGAACCCTTAAGATTCAGTGTATCCTATTAAGATAATTAATTAAGATAACTATGACTATTAATGACTTTGTCATTAATGTGTGTGACTTTAGACAGGTCACCTTTCTGTGCTTCAGGTTCCCTAAGATAATTTTCTTACTCTAGGAAAATTACTGGAACATTTTGGAGATGAGTCAATATATCTTTTCAGTAAATTGCCTTGGTAAATTATGTATTTCTGATAATTTACCTGAAGGAAAAGTACCTTGAACATTTTTCAATCATAAGAAAATGACTCATGATGAGGCAGAATGGGTTAGAATATTTTATGTATGCTAACTATTTGAGGGTTTATGTTTGAAAATAACAGATACAGGGAACAGGATTGGATGACATATTGGCATATTGGAGAGAATACTGGATTGAGAATCAGGAAACTAGATCCTCATTCTGTCTTTGTTACTGAATAAACTTCTGTTCAGTGCCTTGGATATATCACTCAATCTCTTGGGCCTCAGCCTTTTCATGTGTAAAATACAACTAAAAAAATTGAACTAGATGATCTCTAAGATTTCTTCCTGTGTTGACATTCTGATTTTGTGTTGATGATAACATCTTATTCTTTAAAGTTTATTTCACTGGAAGATGTAAGTCTTCAGGATCAAATTGTGCCCTTAAATAGTTTAAACAACAGTGCATGCCTTCGTCTAGGATACACTGAATCCAGACCCAGATCTTGTTATGCTGGAAAATAGTGCTCTTATCTTATTATTTTCTGGAAAGATACCAAAAGATTGCTGGATGATTAAATATTTTAGAACCAAATGGGCTTTCTGGGTGATGAAAGATTGTAATACACATCAGCTCCTTCTCTATTCCCCCTGGCATACAGTAGGTGGAACGTCTCAGAGCAAGAACTATATAAGATCAGAGAATGTTAAAAGTTGGATCAGAGTTTGGGAGCATCAGGAATTCAACCTGTTAAACCTCAGATGTGGGGCTAGAACCCAGGCCAATGGAATCATAGGATGTGAATCTGAAAAGGACCTTGGAGGCTGTGTAATTCTTTTCCTTCCAGGATGCTTTTTATAACAAGGAATATGAGTTTCAAAGGGATGATTTACTCTATTGGCAGAGTCAGCACTACAACCTAGATCTTGGACCTCCTAGTGTGAGGGTCTTTCTCATATACACTTAGCCACATCCCAAGACCAGTCAAGAACAAGACTCGATCCTTGAGTCTTACCAGCAGAGGGATTATTTCTGTAGCAGCCCAGCTGCAGGGGGCCAGCCTCTAGGACAGACCAGTAACAAGATCCTTCTTCCAGGGCCAGCTGCCAGAAAGACATGGTTACCATAGCAACCCAATAGCAAGGCCCCACCCCTGATGCAAGTGAGCGGCTAAACCCCACACCCAGGGGAGATCATAGGGAGACACTTCCCCCTCACCCTCCCAGCTTAAGCCAGAAGGGAAGCCAGTGAAAGCCTATTGAAAGTCATCTGTAAGGCACAAAAAGTTTGGGAAAGTGCAATACCCAGTTCTCATATAAAAACACCAAGTCACAAAATGAAAAAGATAATGAAAAACAAAGAACTTGACTAAAGAAAGTGATATGCTAACAGAGAGGATCAAGGCATAAACTCAGAGGAGGATAATAGTGTCAAAATGACTACAAATTTAGGGGCAGCTAGGTGGCGCAGTGGTTAGAGCACCAGCCCTGAAGTCAGGAAGTCCTGAGTTCAAATGTGGCCTCAGACACTTAATGGGTCCTAGCTGTATGACCTTGGGCAAGTCACTTAACCCCAATTGCCTCAGCAAAAAGGCAAAAAAAAAAAAAAAAAAGACTACATACATGTAAAACTTCAAAGAAAGATGTAATTTGGACTCAGAACCCAAAAGAATACTTGAAAGAACTGAAAAGGGATTTTATAAAGCAAATTACTGAAATAGAAGAAAATTTGGAGAAAGATATGAGAGTAATGCAAGAGAATCATGTAAAAGGAGTCAATAGCATGGGGAATGAGACACAAAAATTTGCTGAGGAAAATAACTTCCTAAAAAATAGAATGAGTCAAATGGAAAAAAAGTACCAAAATTCAGTGAAGAAAGTTCTTTTAAAAATCAGAATTGAACAAATGGAAGTTAATGACTATGAGACATTAAGATACAATAAAACAAAATCAAAAAAATTAAAAAAGAAGAAAAAGAAAATGTGAAATTTTTCATTGGAAAGACAATTGCAAATGACTAAATGAGAGGATTCCAAAGTGAATTCTAAATAATGAGCAAGTCAAAAAACAATGTTTGGAATGAATTAAATATTTTATGAAAGAGAAGTATATTATGACATAATATATTAAAGTTTCTGGGATAGAACTTACATAATACTTTGGAAAAAAGATATCCCTGAAAATAAGAGAATAGGAAAAAGATTGTAAATGAAATGAATTTAAAAAAACCTTAAAAATTAACAAACTTGAAATAAGCACAAAAGTAGAAACCTAGACAATTAGAGAAATAAATTACATGGAAACAGATTTAGAAATAATAAGCACATTTAATAACTGGATCTCTGAAAAGATTAACTAACCTAATAAACTTACTGTTCAACCTAATTTTTAAAAGAAAGAGGAAAATCAAAGTACTAAAAAATTAAAACAAATGATTGAGAAAAAAATCTATGCTAATATATACCATATTATAACAAAATTGATCATTTAAAGAAAATAAATTCCTAAAATTAAAAAAAATCCAGAATAACAGAGCATGAAATAAAGCTCTTAAACCAATAACAAACAGAATCAAATTGAATAAAATATAAAAGAACTATCAAAGTGGAAATAACCTTAGTCCAAAAAAAATTTACAGAATTCTAAAGAGCAACACCTATGCTACATAAATTATTTTCAAAAACTTTTTCTGAAAGGTATGATCCTGAAGTTATCGTTTTACATCCTATTGTAAAGTCAGTTAATATAGCTTACAAAGAATTCATTTGTTCTTTTAACATTGTTACTTTTTGCTTTCCTTTTTATCAAATTTTCTTCCATTTCTGTATTTTTGCAATTTAAATCTGTTTTTTCTAGGATCCCTTAATTCTTTTTTTTTTTTTTTTTTTTTTTTTT
>JAJPUD010004919.1:0-85263 GCA_023553655.1 Myrmecobius fasciatus | reverse complement strand
AATCTCTTTTTCTTCTCTTACTGCCAAAGCTAACATTTCTAAGACAATATTAAATAATAATGGTGACAGTGGGCAGCCTTGTTTCACTCCTGATCTTATTGGGAATGGTTCTAGTTTGACTCCATTACATATGAAGTAATAAAAAACCTTACATATGCTGAAGGTTTTAAGTAGATACTACTAATCATTTTAAGGAAAAGCCCATTTATTCCTATACTCTCCAGTGTTTTTAATAGGAACGGGTGTTGGATTTTATCAAAGGCTTTTTCTGCATCTATGGAGATGATCATATGATTTTTATTAATTTGGTTATTGATATAATTGATTATGCTAATTGTTTTCCTAATATTGAACCAGCCCTGCATTCCTGGTATAAATCCTACTTGGTCATGATGTATTATCCTGGGGATGACTTTCTATAATCTTGTTGCTAAAATCTTATTTAAAATTTTTGCATCAATATTCATTAGGGAAATGGGTCTATAGTTTTCTTTCTCAGTTTTCTCCCTACCTGGTTTAGCTATCAGCACCATATCTGTGTCATAGAAGGAATTTGGTAGTATACCTTCTTTCCCTATTTTTTCAAATAGTTTATATAGTATATAGTATTGGGATTAATTGTTCTTTGAATGTTTGGTAAAATTCACATGTAAATCCATCTGGCCCTGGAGATTTTTTCTTAGGGAGTTGATTAATAGCCTGCTCTATTTCTTTTTCCGAAATAGGGCTATTTAAATAATTTATTTCCTCTTCTGTTAATCTGGGCAATCTATATTTTTGTAGATATTCCTCCATTTCATTTACATTATCAAATTTATTGGCATAAAGTTGGGCAAAGAAACTCCTAATTATTACTCTAATTTCCTCTTCATTGGAGGAAAGTTCTCCCTTATCATTTTTGAGACTAATAATTTGATTTTCCTCTTTCCTTTTTCTAATCAAATTAACTAAAGGCTTATCTATTTTGTTGGTTTTTTCATAAAACCAACTCTTACTTTTATTTATTAATTCAATAGTTTTCTTATTTTCAATTTTATTGATCTCCCCTTTAATTTTCAGAATTTCCAATTTGGTATTTAATTGAGGGTTTTTGATTTGGTCTTTTTCTAGCTTTTTTAATTGTAAGCCCAGTTCATTAATCTTCTCTTTCTCTGTTTTACGCAAGTAAGCATCTAGAGATATAAAATTACCCCTTATAACTGCTTTAGCCGTGTCCCACAAATTTTGGTATGCTGTCTCATTGTTGTCATTCTCCTGGATGAAATTTTCGATTGTGTCTATAATTTGCTCTTTCACCCATTCGTTCTTCAGGATTAGATTATTTAATTTCCAAATAACTTGTGGTCTATTTTCTCCTGGCCTTATATTACATGTGAGTTTTATTGCATCATGATCTGAGAAGGATGCATTTACTATTTCTGCTTTTCTGCATTTGATTTTGAGGTTTTTATGCCCTAACACATGATCAATTTTTGTATAAGTTCCATGAACCCCGGAGAAAAAAGTATACTCCCTTCTATCACCATTCAATTTCCTCCAGAGATCTATCATACCTAACTTTTCTAGCCTTTTGTTAACCTCCCTAACTTCTTTCTTATTTATTTTGGAATTTGATTTATCTAATTCTGAGAGAGCAAGGTTGAGATCTCCCACTAGTATAGTATTACTGTCTATTTCTCCTTGCATCTCTCTTAACTTCTCCTCCAGGAATTTGGATGCTATACCACTTGGTGCATATATGTTAAGTATTGATACTGCTTCATTGTCTATGGAACCCTTTAGTAAAATGTAGTTTTCTTTCCTTATCTCTTTTAATTAGATCTATTTTTGTTTTTACTTGATCCAAGATAAGGATTGCTACCCCTGCCTTTCTTTGTTCACCTGAAGCATAGAAGATTCTGCTCCAGCCCTTTACCTTTACTCTGTATGTATCTCTATGTTTTAGATGTGTTTCTTGTAAACAACATATTGTAGGATTCTGGCTTTTAATCCAGTCTGCTACCCACTTCTGTTTTATGGGAGAGTTCATCCCATTCACACTCACAGTTAAAATAACTATATCTGTATTCCCTGCCATCTTATTTACCCAGAGTTATGATTTTCTCTTCCCTTTCCCCTCTCTCCCTTCCCCCCTCCCCAGTACTTTGCTCTTGATGACCACCTCCCACCAATAATCCTCCTCCCTTTAGAGTCCCTCCCTCCCTTTTATACCTTTCCCCTAATCCTTCTATTAGTTTATCCCTTTCCTTTTCTGCCCTCCCTCCTACCTTCCCACAAGGAGGGTCAGGCCTTTCTTTGAAGCCAAATGTGTCTGATATACTCTCTTAGAGTCCAATCTAATGAGAGTAAGGTTTACACAATACTCATCGCCCTCCCTTCTTTCCCTCAATTATATTAGATCTTCTATGTCTCTTTATGAGATTTTGCCTTATTTTACCTCTTTTAATTTTACTTTATTTTGCCTCCTTTCCCCCCTCCCCCCTTTTTCTTTTTCAGTATGGTATCCCTTCCACCTCTAATTTCTTTTCCATTATTATCAAAGAAAAATCAAATTATACTGCCATTCTTTAAAGGATACCTATAGTAGAAATATAGTTCTCAAGAGTCTTCCTTTTTACCTTTTTATGCTTCTCTTGAGTTCTCTACTTGGAGGTCAAATTTTTTGTTCAGATCAGGTCTTTTCATTAGAAATAGGTGAAATTCTCCTGTATCATTGAATGACCATCTTCTTCCCTGGAAGATGATGCTCATTCTAGCTGCATAACTTATTCTTGGCTGTAATCCAAGTTCTTTTGCCTTTCGGAATATCTGGTTCCAGGCTCTTTGATCCTTTAAAGTGGAAGCTGACAGATCCTGTGTAATTCTAATGACAGTTCCTCGGTATTTGAACTGTTTCTTTCTAGCTGCTTGCAATATCTTTTCCTTGGTGCGATAGTCCTGAAATTTGGCCACGATATTCCTTGGGGTTTTAATTTTGGGGGTCTCTTTCTGGAGGTGATCGGTGAATTCTTTCAATGCCAATTTTGCCTTCTGATTCTAAAACATCAGGGCAATTCTCTTTCATGATTTCCTGGAAGATAGCATCCAGGTTCTTTTTTTCATTGTGGCTTTCAGGGAGTCCGATAATCCTTAAATTGTCTCTCCTGGATCTGTTTTCCAAGTCAGTTGTTTTTCCTAGGAGATATTTCATATTTTCTTCTATTTTTTCATTTTTTTGTTTTTTTTTAACTGATTCTTGAAGACTTATTGAGTCATTTACTTCTATTTGTTCAATTTTAATTTTTAAAGTATTATTTCCTTCAGTTATCTTTTTTAGCTCCTTTTGGAGCTGGCCACTTGAGTTTCTTGATTCAATGCATTCTTTTTCCATTTTGCCAGATTTATTTTTCAGTGAATTGTTGTCTTTTTCCAATTCACCAATTTTGTTTTTCAGTGAATTGCTGTCTTTTTCCAATTCACCAATTTTGTTTTTCAGTTCACCATTTTTATTTTCCAGTGAGTTGGTGATTTTTTCCAATTCACCGATTTTGTTTTTCAATGAACTGTTTTCTTTTTCCAATTCACCAGTCCTATTTTCCAGTTTTTGATATTTCTGTTGCCCTGATCTCAATTTATTTCCCCATTCTTCTTCTAGCTCTCTTTTGAGATTCTTAATGCAATCATCCAGATAAGCCTTCTGAAAGGGAGACCAACTTAAGTGTGCCTTTGTGGCTTCATCTGGGATTGTTTTCATAATGTCAGGATCTGGGGACTGTTCTATTTTTTCTCCGTAAAAGCTTTGTATGGTGAGAGCTCTCTTCTGCTTCTTGCTCATGGTTTAAAGTTGGGATATTGGTCAAAAACAGAGAAAACTGCAAAGATTTGTATTTTCCCTGGGGCAGTTTGCCGAGTTGACTTCCGGTCTGAGGCTGGTGGGGCTAGATTCGCACTAGGACCACGTTTTCAGCTTCTCTCGATCCACCCTTTACCAAAGGCAGATCTGCCAAAGCACCTGCCCACAAGCAGAGCAAAGTGGCCCAGGTGTCTCCCAGGGGCTTTCTGGGTGCCTTAAATCCGGCCCTCTATCACAGCCCTTACTTCTGCCCCGGCTGGAGTCTGATCTCGACCAGCAGCAGATTTCCCCTGAGGCTAACCTTCTCCGGAGTTCTTTCAAGGTAGATTTTTGATAGAAGTGCGTTGTAGTCCAAATGTTTGGCGGAGCCTTCACTCACAAACCAGTTCAAAGGCTCACTTTGTCTGGGTTTGAGGGAAGGTCCCAAAGGAGTTCACAGAGAAAGCTGTCTGGAGTTCGCCATCTTGGCTCCGCCCCCTCTGCTCCAAAATAGCTTCTAATTATTGCTCTAATTTCCTCTTCATTGGTGGAAAGTTCTCCCTTATCATTTTTGAGACTAACAATTTGATTTTTTCTCTTTCCTTGGAAATTATGTCTTTCTTAATGTATCTAAGATTACATTCCCTTTCATATCTACAATATTATACTGTTGATTCATATTGAACTCCTAAGACTTTCTTATAAATACTATATAGTCTTATCCTCTCTATCTTGTATTTGTAAAGGGCTGTGTTTTCATAGAATTCAAATTTTATTTTTTTTCCTATTAAATTTCATCCTATTATTTTTGACCTGATATTCTAGTTTGTCAAGATTTTTTTGAACCCTGACTTTGTTACCTATGATGCTATGTGTTCCTTTTAGATTTATGATATCCCCAAATTGATAAGTATGTTATATATTCCTTTATACAAGTAATTCATTTTTAAAATTTTCATCTTGGTTCATCTTCACTCAAATGATCTTTTATCATGCTTAACCCCTCCAATTAAAGGCTTTCCTTACATGAGTATATTTCCCTCTTACTTCAAACCATTTTGCCAGGCCTGTTTCTTTGGAGTGTTTTATTCTTTCAGAGTGACTTTCCAATCTTAATGTTACTTATAAGGTCAAATTTTCTTCAAATTTCGGGGTCTCTTCTTTGTCTTGTTTATTATCTGTCCTTTGGGCATTTGTACATAAATATCTGAGACCATGGGATGGATTACTGATCCCTACCTTGAATTTTTTTCTTATAAAGTTCTGAGTGCCTTTACTGTTATTTATCTTTTTTAAAAAAAGTTTTATTGATGTGCTCATTTTTATATTACATTACCAGATTACCCCATCCCATTAAAAGTCTCTTTTAACTAAGTTAAATGGCTAAGTAAAACTAATCATAGTTCGTCTGAAAGTGAACATCTGAAAGTGTTGGCCATATTTCACATCTGTAGTATTCTCTGCTCCCACCCAAGAGAAAAAAATGAAAGGAAATGGGGAAAAGGAGGTTTAGCAATGCCAAACTATACTAGATAGAAGTTATTATTTTAGCTATTTGGTATTGGCTAAAAAACTAGAGGGAAATAAATAGAATAGTTTGGGTATACAACATACAGAAACAAATATATCTAATACTCTATAGTATTTGATAAACATGAAGATCCCAAATACTGCAATAAGGACTCTTATTTGACAAAAACAGCTGGGACAGCAGGGCAGGAGAAATTAGATTTAGACCATTTGATGACTATATATTTAATGGTAGTTTTATCTATTATGTCTTTAGGCATAATGTAGTTTCACTATTTGTTCTCTTAATGTTATTTTTAATACATTGACTTGTCTGAGATCAGGATTATCATTATAGCTTTATAACATCAGCTGAAATGTAATAAATTCTGCTCCAACTCTTCATTTTATTTTTGGGTGATGTATAGTGAAAAGAGCAATGGATTTGGAGTAGAAGATCTGAGATTAAATCCTATCTTTTCTATTTATTATTTATTTACTCTTGGAGAAGCCACTTAATCCTCCCTGAGTCAGTTTCTTCATCTATAAAATAAGGAGAATCACTTGGATGATTTCAAGTAACCCTTTCAGCTCCAGATCCTGGGATCCTTTAAAGTATATTTCTCAAACAGAGATTCATTGAGGGCCTTTCCAGATCAATTTGAAGTGTTCCTTGGACAATTATATGATTTTACAGAATTGAAACTTAGTCTGAGCTTAGCAAAGCACCTCCCCAGAGACAGCATCTAGAAAAAGTATCTGATCCTACCTCTCTTTACATATGTGATGGTCATTTCCCTAGCCATTGTTCCATGCTTTTTTCATTTTATGCTATAAACTAACAATAAATTTCAAAAAGATAAATCATTCAAATATAAAAGTCACTTTTTAATAAATGATTAATGAATTGAATTGAAAAATTAAAATGGAATGTACCCTGGCTTAGGAGTCAACTTAATTTCACTTGTATCTTTGTCATTGACTTGTTGTATGACTTTGTTACAAACATCTTTTCTTATCTGAATCATAACTTTCTGATTTGTAACATGAAACACTTAACCTTAGAGTAATTTTATAACCCTATCTCACTTATCAGGCAGATTATTCATAAACAGAAGAAAGATCTTTTATCTTTGATTAGTGATGGTTTGTTTATCTTACCTTGGTGAAAACTGCAGCATTTTGGTCTATATTAAAGAAATTTAGCTTTTAGTATGTTTTAAGTTAGGGATTTTGTCAGAATGAGAACCCCTTCTATCAACTTATCTTAAATAAGTCTAAAGGGAATTTCCTGAGACCTAGAGCAGTCAATTGATTTTTCCTGTAGTAAATATTCTATTCTGTCTCTCTTTGTGTGTGTGTGTGTGTGTGTGTGTGTGTGTGTGTGTGTGTGTGTGCATGCTATATGCTATAGTGGTGGGATTAGAGTCCAAGTTTTTCTGACTCCAAGTCTATCACTTTGTTTACTATTCCATACTACATTTCAATACAAGAATATGTACTACATTAGCTAGGCTAAAATATGATACATTCAATAAATGTATCAGCTCACATAATGTGGCACAAATTTCCCCTTCACCATTATAATTAGAATCCCTCCAATCTATTTAAATAATTTAAGTTGCAAATAGAGATGAAAACTCAAATGACAATTATGGCTTCTAATCTCTCTGGATTGGAAATTCCCAGGAATAGAACTCTGCCTGTAATTGACTCTCTTGTGTGGTTAAGGATGGGGCATCCAATACTACAGGATATGTTAATGTAACCTGGTCATCCACAAATTAGCCAGGAACCAGTGAAGGCAGGTGGGCAAATGAGCAAAACTGGGTGGGAATAAAGGGTGGGAAAGGCATAGTAGATAGCCACAGAACCAAGTTGGCTAATCAATAAAAGCCAGTATTTGCTCCTTGAAGTTGTTCAGAGCTTGATAGTATCAGGTAGTATGAAAGACAAAAGATTTAGAATCAGAGGACCTATGATTGAACTTACTACTTATGTAACCTCGGGCAAATACTTTTCTTCATCTATAAATTGAGAGGGTTAGACTAGGTGACCTATAATTTTTCTTCATGAAAGACTCATCTTAAGGCACATACTTATGAATTCACCCCTTTTGTCCCTTAAGGTAAATTTCTTTGTAAATACTTGAAATAGGGAGCACTAATTCCTGTCTCAGTGAACTCTGAACCTAACAGCTTAGCTTCCTATTATCACTTATAGAATTTTATTATCTCAAAGTATATGGAATAGAGGACTGGACAAGGAAAATAAAGTATTTACCTCCCAATCCAAGAATTTGCTGCATATGTGAATTTATTTATTCATTTAAGACATTTATTCAGTGCCTGTTGTGGAAAGAAATAATGTTTAGAGATAAATAGTCCTTGCCCTCATTGACCTTGCAATATAGTAAGGGGATAAGGAATCCATACAAATAGTATAATACACACTATCTGCTAATTACTATAAATAAATGCAAAGCAAAGTAATGTCTTAAGTTTGAATGTGAAAAATCAAAATGGGGAGTTCAGGAAAAGTTTTTTTTTGGGGGGGGAGTGAATACTGAATTTTGGCTTTAAAGAGTCAATAAACAAAATGAGGCAGAAAGACATTCCACATTTAGGGAACAATAATATGGTAGTAGGAAACCACAGGACGAGAGAGAGAGAGAGAGAGAGAGAGAGAGAGAGAGAGAGAGAGAGAGAGAGAGAGAGAGAAAGAGAGAGAGAGACAGAGAGAAAGTTCAATTTTGTTGACTGCCTAGAGGCAAGTTATAGATCTGTGGCTGAAAGAACAACTTGGTTCACCAGTCAGTAGACATCTAGCTACATGCTACAGGTATAAAGGTAAAAAAGTCTTTGTCCTCAAAGAGCTCACAATCTAGTGGGGGAGACAATGTAATTACTAAGTACAAGGGAGCTAAGCACAAGATAAGTCAGATATAATCAGTAAAGGAAAGGCATTACAGTTAAGAGGGGCCAAGAAAGGCTTTCTGTGAAGAGGTGAGATTATACTCAAGGGAAATCAAGGAAGTGAGGAGGTTGAGATGAAAAGGGAGAGCATTTCATGTAGGGGACAGCCAGTGAAAATACTTGGAGTCAGTAGATGATCTTGTTTGTGGAACAGCAAGGAGGCCAGTGTCACTGAATTGAAGAGAAGGTCAGATGATGCAAGGTATAAGAAAACCAAAAGATTATGTATGGGATTATAAAGGGCTTTGAATGCCCAACAGATTTGATCTTGTAGAGAAACATTATCAAATTCAAATAGGAACAGGGATCACTGATCTATATATAAAGATCTCTATGAGTCTCCTTTTGATTTAGTTTTGAAACATAATGCTTTGTTGTATTTTTATTTATTTAGTTAAATATTTTCCAACTATGTCTTAATCAAGTTCTGGCCACATTCAGGAGTGCTGCAGCTTCATTAAGACTGGCTATATGTTTAATACTTCTGTTGTGGGTGATAGGGAGTCACTGAGGCTTATTGAATAAGGAGTGGGGGTTGACAATCAGATTTGCATTTCTTGAAGGTCATTGACAGGTGAGTGGAGGATGGACAGGAGGAGGGAAAGATTCATGATTAAGGCACTAACCAGCAGACTATAACAATAGTCCAGATATGAGGTGATAAAGTCCTGTACCAGATAGAAAGAAGGAAATTTGGGAGAAGGAAGGAGTTTTTAGGAGAAAATAATAGATTCAGTTTTAGAAATGTTGAATTTTAAATAAATACAGGTCATTCAGATCAAGATGTTGAATAGGCAATGGAAGATGTTAGACTGGAGGTCAGCAGAGAGGTTAGGACTGGATAGATATATTTGAGAAGCATCATCAAGATGATAATAATTGAATCTATGGGAGCTGACAAGATCACCAAGTGAAAAAGAATAGATGAAGAAGAAAAAAAGGCTGAGACAAAGTCCTAGACACCCATAATGAACAGTATGATCTGGATGAAGATACAGCAAAGGAGATTGTGGATTGAGCAGAAAGATGGGAGGAAAACCAGGAGAGAGTAGAATTGTAAAAACCCAAGGAGAAGAGGGTGATTGACAGTGTCAACGAATGCAAAGAAGTCAAGATACAGGAGGACTGAGAAAAAGCTATTATATTTGACAATTAAGAGACTAGTAACTTTGGAGAGAACAAATTCAGTTGAATGATAAGGTCACACCAGACAGTCGAAAGTTAAGAAGAATGAGAAGGAAAGAAAAAAATAAGAGGGAATTGTAGGGACAGTCTAGAGGGGTTTATCCAGAAGAGAGAAGATATGGCACAATAACTAATGAAGATGGATAGATCACATGATGCTTTTTGAGAATGGAGGAAACATACACATGTTTATTGGGAAGCACACTAGTCAGAGACTGGAAAGAATAAGAAAGTGAGGATGATTCAGGAGGCAATCTTTTGGAGAAGACAATATAGAATGGGATTAATTATGCATGCAGAAAGGTTAGCCATGGCAAAGAGAAGGGCCATTTTTCATGTGAGATAGGAGTAAAGGAGGATATAGTGGCAGAAGGCACCTGGGTTAAGTGAGATGAGGAAGAGGGAGAAGAAGGAACTATCCATGAATGCTTTCAATTTTTTTAGATTGTAAAACGGCAAATGTTAAGCAAAAAAGCTTTTAAATTTACTTCATAGTCACTAAGGAGTCTTTAATAATTTTTAAGCAGAAGAGTAACATCACCAGACTAATATATAAAGAAGATTTTTCTAGCAATGGTGTGAAGTAATAGAAGTAACAGGGGATGGAGGCTGGGAGAACTATGAAGGCACAATAAAAAGTAAATGAATGAATGAATGAATGAATAAATGAATAGATAAAGCAAGCAAATAAACAAGTGGGTAAATAAATAATCAAACAAATGAATGAATGAATTATTAAATAAAAAATAAATAAAATGAAGTGCTGAAGATGGTCAATGTGGGAATTGTTAAGAGGGGTCAGGTATAAGATATGCTTTGGAGTTGAAATTAACACAATTTTTCCACTGATTGAGTATGAGTTACAAGCAAGAGGAAAGGGTCAGAATAATCCTAAGGTTTAAATATGGGAAAATATGTGAATAGTAAAAATTGATCTTTAGGCTGCTAGCTGACTTCACATCAGAACAGATTATTTGTATTAATGTTGGCTTGTATTAGGTTGCTTTATCTCTACTGTGCCCATTAGAGGAAAAATTTGTTTATACAATATTTGATCAAATGCATGTACAAGAAATGTTATTTGATGTCTTGACTCCTTATGTGACTCCTGTGGAGAAGGCCCTGAAGCATCTTCTGAATCATCAAAGAAAGACTAAATAATTTTAGCATAATTTAGGATTAAATATATTTTATTGCATTTTAATTATTTGTTTGAAGATTAGTAATAGCTGCTTGGGTCTCTGAGTATGTCTTTATTAACCAGGATATTTGTTAGCCTCTAGTTGTGCTAGATAATAGAATTAGTAACGGTTTTTATTATCCTAAGCATCCAGAAAACATCAGCATGGATTACTTAATCTTACTTCTACACGTATTACAATATCATCAATATTCAGATATCCTATTATTTTGTCTTCCAAACCCATCTGGGAATGGATCTTTCAGCCTCCAAGGGGACTTTGTTTTTCTCAGAATTTATAAATTTGAGAAAGGTTGCAGTGGTTTGACTATGGTTTGAATAATGGTAGAAAAGAAAAGTTAATAGACCAAGCTTACTTATTTGCTCATATTTATGTAGCTATATTCTTTAAAGATATAAGGGAATAGTAAATATAAGTGGGAAAAGTCCTTATCATAGTATCATTTATTCTAGAAAGTTCTTGATTGTTGAAGATGACAGAGAAGTCTTCATATTTCCATTGATTTTAGTTATTTAGATACTGTGTGAAAGGGTACAAGACAATTAGTTATTTTACTATCCTTATTTGAACAATGCTCAACAAGTTACTAGTGAGAAAGGGGCTGCTCATTTATTTGGTAAAGGACTTTCCTTCTTCTAATAGCTATTTGCTTCTGGTAGTAGAGACCAAGGACAGTATATTATCACAATCTCCAGGTAATCATAAAACCTTATTTCACCCACAGTAGAAAGTTCTTCCTTCTCCAAATATTTAGGTAATGGCAACCTTACTTTGTTGGTGTTTGATCTTGTTTGATTCTGCTATTCTCTACTAGAAGAATTAATAAAATAACTCAAAGAAAAATAGAAGGAAAAAAAGAGAGAGGATTTAGAGATGCAAGAATTAATCTATCAATGATCACTGGGTTAAAAGAATGAAATCAAACTTGTTCATGGAAATTCTGATCTTCCATCTGCCTTCACCCAGAACCAAACAGGGTTTTAGAGGTTCATAGCTTCTGGAGTGTATCTAGAGGAAGGGAGCCAAGACAGTTAAAACACTGAAATCATGCTTTGTTTGGAGGATTGTTTGGAGTAACTAGAGGATGTTTAGCTTGGAGAAAGGAAGACTGATAAACGGAGGAAGAAGAAACATAAGTTATTAGTCTTTAGTTCCTCAATGATCACCAGGTTGTGGTTAGAAAGGGAAAGTCAAAGATATGATAAATTCTCTTCAAATGGTAGAACTATCATATGGAAGAAGAATTACACTGTACCTATTTGGACCCAGAGGTCAAAACTAGGAGCAAGGGATGGAAGTTGTTGAAGTAGATTTATGATCATGGTAAGAAAGAGTTGGAGTTGTCAAAAAATGAAATGGTTATGGAAGGCTGTGGATTCTCATCATTGGATTCCTCAAATGGATGCTAGAGAACCACTTGTTAGAGATATTATACGGAGGATTTTTTTTTGCAGGTTATGATTTGGTCTATAGTTGCTGAAATCCTTCCAACACTCAGATTCTGTGATTCTGCTAAGACTTTCTAAACTCTCATCTTATACTAGTCCCTAATATAGACTCTGATCTATTCAGAAATAATGTTTCTTGTTAGGTTAAGGGATATTTCCAAAGTATTAACTGTCCTAAATTTGAAGTAAGTAACTAAATCTGACTAGAAAGGGAAGTTAGGAAACAAGTCCATGGTAAAGGTTTATAATAGCCAGGACTGGTTTCTTTACTGTTCTCTTATTACTGTTTCTCTTCTCATCTCAAAACTCATTCTCAGTATCTTAAAACTTCAAGAATATTTAGAACTAATTCTCGGCTTTTTAAAACATTAAGAATATTCCAGGGAGGCAGAGCCAAGATGGCTAGTAAGGGCAGGAACTTGCCCAAGTTCTCCTCCAAATGGCTCCAAATTCTCTTAATGACTCTAAACAAATTTTAAAGCATCAGAACATCCCAAAAGATGTGGTACAACATTTTTCAACCAAAGGTAACTTAGAATCTCTACAGAAAAGGTCTGTGACAACAGGGTAGCTGTCCCAGGACAGGATATACCAATGCAATCTTAAACCCAGCCTCAGCCTAGCCCAGGCTAAATTCTGAATTTAGCCTCTCAGCCAAGAAACACCAAAGAGGAACTGGAAGGTCAGCAGAAAAGATCTGTGGAACTAGAGTAGAAGCTTACTGGGAATTCCCAGCATAGGTCTGGCCCTGGCCCCAGCTCCTGCCCAGACTCCAGTGTCTGCTAGATGGGATCACTGAAACAGCAGCAGTGTTGGAGGCTTCTGGATCTCTCAACCTGGGGACACCAGGGAGGACTCAGTAAATCAGTGGAAAGGATCTATGGCAATGGAGTGGGAATCTAGTGTGCAGTTCCAATGTAATCCCAGTCAGTAGAGCCCCAGCCCCAGCCAGCTCACTAGATCTTACAGCTACAGTGGGACAGGGACGTACCTAACAGCTCAAGGACAGAAAAATAGGAAAAAAAATGTGAAATATCTCATTGGAAAAACAACTGATCAGGAAAATAGAACCAGGAAAGATAATTAAAATTATTGGTTTGCCTCAAAATCATGATCCAAAAGAGTCTGGATATCATCTTTCAAGAAATTATCAAGGACAACTATCCTGATATTCTAGATACAGAGGGCAAAAGAGAAACTGAGAAAATATACCGGGGCTGGAGCCAAGATGGCAGAGAGTAGACATGATTTTCTGTAACCTCCTCTGACCTTCTCTCAAACCAACAATAGATTAAGCCTCTAAACTGGTTTTGGAGTCAAAGCACCCACAAATATCTGGAGTATAACACATTCCTAGAAGAAGTTACCATGGAAGAACTTCAGAACAGAGCTGTTTCAAACAAATAGGGGACACAGTCTGCTGAGCTCAGATCAGAGCACAGGGAGCCCAGGGCAAAGAGCTGTGGCAGGAGCCAGAGTGTTGAAGCATCCACTGGGGAATCTTCTACAACACTCTTATGTAGCTCTGTCCTGGTTGCAAGCAGATGTTAGCAGATTTGCTGTAAAACACCCAAAAGCTAATACAAAAGGCAAATTGTAAGCAGCTGAGCCCCTGAAGAACTTGGCACCAGAAGTCAGTCAGAAACACCAGCCCCAGGGCAAACTAAAGCAGCTGTCACTCCTTTACCTTAAGAGAAGATCTCAACTCTTAAAAAAATGAACAAAAAGCAAAAAGAACTCTGATCATAACAGCATTTAGGGAGAGAGAGAATAAACCTCAAACTTTGTGGTTCCTAAAGACCAATCAAGTCCCTATTTCATAAGGCTGTCTTGGATGATTTCAAAAAGGATCTTAAAAGATAGTTGGAAGAAAAATGGGGAAAGGAAATGAAATCTTTGCAAGGGGGTATGGGAAAAAAACCAGAAATCATCTGAAGAAAACTCTTTAAAAAGATTTGATAAATGGGAAAAGTACATAACTCCTTATAAAACAGATTTGATAAAATGGGAAAAGCATGTAACTCCCTACAAAATAGATTTGATGAAATGGAGAAAGCATATAACTCCTTACAAAATAGATAAGAAAAAGATACCAACTTGTTTAAAAACAGGGTTTATGAAATGAAAAAAAAATGCAATGAACAAAACAATTCAATTTGTAAAATACAAAAAAAACTAAAAAAAGTAGCTGAAGAAAATAAAACACTAAAAATTAGAATTGAACAAATGGAAGTGAATGATTCAATAAGACTTCAAGAATCAGTCAAACAAAACAAAAAAATGAAAAAAATAGAAGAAAATATGAAATACCTCCTAAGAAAAGGTATTTCATATTTTCTTCTATTTTTTTCCTAAGAAAAACAACTGACCTGGAAAATAGATCTAGGAGAGACAATCTAAGGATTATTGGACTTCCTGAAAACCATGATGAAAAAAAGAACCTAGACATTATATTACAGGAAATCATAAAGGAGAACTGTGCCTTGATGTCCCAGAATCAGAAGGTAAAATAACCATTGAAAGAATTCGCCAATCACCTCCTGAAAGAGACCCCAAAATGAAAACTCCAAGGAATATTGTGGCTAAATTTCAGAACTATCAGACCAAGGAAAAAATATTGCAAGCAGCCAGAAAAAACAATTTAAATACCGAGGAGCCACAATCAGGATTACCTGGAACCTAGCAACTTCCAACTTAAAGGATCAAAGGGCCTGGAATCTGATATTCAAAAGGCAAAGGAACTTGGATTGTAGCCAAGAATAAGCTATCCAGCTAAAATGAACAGTATCTTTCAGGGAAGAAGATGGACTTTCAATGATACAGGTGAATTTCATCTATTTCTGATGAAAAGTCCAGAGCTGAACAAGAAATTTGAACTCCAAACAGAACTCGAAGCATAAAAAGATAAAAAAGAAAGAACTCTTGAGAACTATATTTCTATAATGGGTATGCTTAGAGAGTATGGGCATAATTTGATTTTATTATGATATGAAGAAGAAATTAGAGGTGGAAAGGGGATTGTACTGGAAAAAGAAGAAAAAGGAGGTAAAATAAGGGAAATTATAACTCACAAAGAGGCAAAGAAGACCTATAATAATTAGAAAAGAAGGGAGGTGATGAGCATTGTGTGAATCTTACTCTCATCAGATTTGGCTCAAAGAGAAAATATTAGACATATTTGGTTTCACAGAAAAACTTGTCTCACCTTATAGGAAAGTGGGAGGGGAAAGGGGAAAAGAAAGGGGAAGGCTAATAGAAGGGAAAACAGAAATAGTAGAGGAAAAGTATAAAAAAGAGGGAGGGGTTCGAAAGGGGAAGGGCTGTTTGAGAGAGATAGTGATCAGAAGCAAAATACTGGGGAGGAGGGAAGGGGGAAAGGAAAGAGAAAAGTATAACTTAGGTTAAATAAGATGGCAGGAAATACAGAATTAGTTATTTTCACTGTGAGTGTGTATGGAATGAACTTTCACATAAAATGGAAATTGAATGCAGACTGGATTAAAAGCCAGAATCTTACAGTATGTTGTTTACAAGAAAAACATTTAAATCAGATTGACACATACAGAGCGAAGATAAAGGGCTGGAGCAGAATTTATTATGTTTCAGGTGAAGTAAAAAAAAAAAAAAAAAGCAGGGGTAGTGATCCTGATCTCAGATTAAGTAAAAGCAAAGATAGATCTAATGAAAAGAGATAAGGAAGGAAACTACATCCTACTTAAAGGTACCATGGATAATGTAGTAATATCAATACTAAACATATATGTACCAAGTGGCATGGCATCCAAATTTCTAGAGAAGTTAAGAGAGCTGCAAGAAGAATTAGACAGGAAAATTATACTAGTGGGGGATCTCAAACTTGCTCTCTCAGAACTAGATAAATTGAACCACAAAATAAATAAGAAAGAAATTAAAGGTGTAAATAGAATTCTAGAAAAGTTAGAGATGATAGACCTTTGGAGAAAATTGAATGGAGACAGAAAGGAGTTTACTTTTTTCTTGGCAGTTCATGGAACCTATACAAAATTGACCATATATTAAGGCATGAAAACCTCAAAATCAAATGCAGAAAGGCAGAAATAGTAAATGCATAGTTTTTCAGATCATGATGCAATAAAAATCACATGTAATATAAGGCCAGGAGAAAATAGACCAAAAATTGGAAACTAAATAATCAAATCCTAAAGAATGAATTAGTAAAACAACAAATCATAGACATAATCAATAACTTCATCTAAGAGAATGACAATAATGAGACAACATACCAAAATTTGTGGGAAGTAGCCAAAGTGGTTCTTAGGGGAAATTTTATATCTCTAAATGTTTATTTGCATAACATAGAAAAAGAGAAGATCAGTGAATTGGGCTTACAACTAAAAAAGCTAGAAAAATGAACAAATTAAAAAGCCTCAATTAAATACCAAACTTGAAATTCTGAAAATAAAAGTAAAGATTAATAAAATTGAAAATAAGAAAACTATTGAATTAATAAATAAAACTAAGTTTTTTTTTAAACCAACAAAACAGATAAACCTTTAGTTACTTTGATTAGAAAAAGGAAAGAAGAAAATAAAATTGTTAGTCTCAAAAATTAAAAGGGAGAACTTTCCACCAATGAAGAGGAAATTAAAGCAACAATTAGGAATTATTTTGTCCAACTATACGTCTATAAATTTGATAATCCAAGTGAAATGGAGGAATATCTACAAAAATATAGATAGCCTAGGTAAACAGAAGAGGAAATAAATTATTTAAACAGTCCCATTTTAGAAAAAGAAATAACACAAGCTATTAATCAACTCCCTAAAAACAAATCTCCAGGGCCAGATGGATTTATATGTGAATTATACCAAACATTTAAAGAACAATTAATTCCAATACTATATGAACTATTTGAAAAAATAGGGAAAGGACTCCTACCACATTCTTTTTATGACACAGATATCATGTTGATACCTAAACCAGGTAAGGTGAAAACAGAAAAACAAAATTATAGACCAATTTCCCTAATGAATATTGCTGCAAACATCTTAAATAAAATATTAGCAAAGAGATAATAGAAAGTCATCCCCAGGATAATACACTATGATCAAGTAGGATTTATAGCAGGAATGCAAGGATGATTCAATATTAGGAAAGCTATTAGCATAATTGACTACATCAATAGCCAAACTAATAAAAAATCATATGATTATCTCAATAGAAGCAAAAAAAGCATTTCTTAAACCCAACACCCATTCCTATTAAAATATTAATAAGTATAGGAATAAATGGACTTTTTCTTAAAATGATCAGTAGCATCTATTTAAAACCATCAGCAAGCCTCATATGTAATGGGGACAAACTAGAACCATTCCCAGTAAGATCAGGGGTGAAGCAAGGTTGCCCACTACTACCATTACTATTCAGTATTATATTAGAAATGTTAATTGTGTTAAATGTTAATTAGAAATGTGGCAATAAGAAAAGAAAAAGAGATTAAAGATATTAGACTAGATAATGAGAAAACCAAATTATCACTCTTTGCAAATGATATGATGGTATTCTTATAGAACCCTAGAGAATTAAGTAAAAAAGTACTAGAAACAATTCACAACTTTAGCAAAGTTGAAGGATACAAAATAAATCCATATAAATCATCAGCATTTTTACATATTACCAATTAAGTCCAGCAGCAAGAGATACAAAGAGAAATTCCATTCAAAATAACTGTTGATAGTATAAAATATTTGGGAAACTATTTACCAAGGGAAAGTCAGGAACAATACAAACAAAACTACAAAACACTTGCCATAAAAATAAAGTCATATCTAATAAGTTGGAAAAATACCAAGTGCTCATGGGTAGGCCAAGCAAATATAATAAAAATGACAATACTATCTAAATTAACCATCTTATTTAGTGCCATACCAATCAAACTCCAAAGAAATCATTTTATAGATCCAGATAAAATAATAACAACATTCATCTGGAAGAACAAAAAGTCAAGAATTTTAAGGGAATTAATGAAAAAAAAATTCAAAGAAACGTGGTCTAGCTGTGCCAGATCTAAAACTATAGTATAAAACAATGGTCATCAAAATCATTTGGTACTGGCTAAGAAATAGAGTAGTCCTGATAAGTGGAATAGATTAGATTCAGATTTCTGGAAAATGATGAGCAGGATGCTTTCAGGAAAAAAAAAAACCTGAGAAGTCCTCTATGAATAAACTGAAATATGCTATATACAAAGTAATAGCAATGTTCTGGGATAATCAGCTGTAAATGACTTATTTTCAGTAGTACAATCATCTATGACTATTCTGAAGGACTTAGGATGAAAAATCCTATCCATACCCAGAGAAGGAGCTGATTGAGTCTGAATGTAGATCAAAACATTCTCTATTACTGTCTCTATCTCTCTTTATTTTTAACTTAATTTTTCTTGAGGGTTTTTATTTTCTTTAGGATGGGAGATCTATGTTTTCTTTCACCACTTGGATTTTATGGAAATGTTTTGCACAACTTCACATATGTTTTCTTAATTGTGGGTAGGAAGAAGAGGGAGAACCTAGAATTCAAAAATCTTAAAAGCAAATGTAAAAAAAAATGTTTTGAATGTAACTGGGGAAAATATTAAGTAAATAAATTAAGAATATTCCAAAACATTGGAATATTTCCAATTATATGCAACCTTTTAGACTCAGCTGTTTTCCCTTGTCCTGATTTCTTCCCACCATTCTAGCTTGCTTTCCCCTACCCCAACCCCTTCCTACTTCCTACTATATATCCTAGTTATTTTGCACTTAAACATTTTCTTCCTTTTGTGGTGCATTTCCAGTAAAGTTTTCCTTCAATGCTTTCCATGTGTAAAGCACTGTGGATATAGAATGGAAGCACTGCTGAATTTGGAATTAGGGAACCTAGTGGTGCCACATTAACTATGTTACTATGTTGTGCCACGGTTCCATGTCTCAGTTTCCCTTAATTGTTCTGCCTCAGTAGCAAACTCCCCCCCCCACCCTTCTGACCATCAAGAATAATTGAGCTAACATTCCAAAGAGTCATAAAACCTCCAGATGGCCTATCTCAAATACCTAGACATACCCCTTATCTTTTGGTTTCAAACTTAATGTCTCCTAGCTTCTTCCTAAATTTATCACAATTTATGATCCCTTCCTCCATTCCCCCAACCTGTCAGAACTGAATTGATAGTCCTTTCTTGGAACTCCAATCCCCCCAAATGCCCTACCCCTCCCTCTGCCTGTTCTTTATTCCCCTGAGCACCTGGAGCCCTATAAGAATCCTTGGACGAAACTACTAATTGCTGGATACATTGAGATCCAGATGGCTGGCTAATGGGTGCCAGTTTAAACTCTCAATGGACTGTGTGCTTTGAAGAGTCCCATTCACCCCCAATCTATAGCTGTGGATTCTAAACTCTCAATTAAAATCAATAAAATATTACCTAGACTCCAATGTGTGGTGCTACCTTAGTTTCTCTCAGAGCATTACAACTATGGGCAATTTTTTTTCTCCTTTCTTGGTTTTGGTTTTCTTGCTTGTAAAATTGAATCGAATTGGATTGTCTTCAAGTTCCCTTTTAGCTTTAAACCTGTGATACTATTGGGGAAAAAAAAGTAAAGCAGATATAGAGACTGGCTTCAGAAATATTAAAATTTAGTAGAGGATAAAAATCTCATTCCTGGCTATATCAAAAGGTTATCTTAAAGATCAGATGAGATAATGTTTGTAAGAAGGCTTTGAAAATTGAAAAGCATAATACAAATATAAAGACTGTAGACAATGCTTTTTATTTCACAATATAATATAGAAAAATAACCTAAAACAAATTGCTTACCATCTTAGAGAGAATAGAGAGGAAGAGAAGAAAAAGAAAATTTGGAACTCAAAATTATTTTAAAAGGAATGTCAAAAATTGTCTTTAACTTACATGAATTGATGCTTAGTGAAGTGAGCAGACCAGGAGAACCTTGTACACAGTAATCATATTATATGATTGTCAACTGACTCTTCTCAGCAATGTAATGATTCAAGACAATTCTAATAGATTTGGGAAAATGCCATCTGCAAGCAGAGAAAAAACTAGGAAGATTGAATGTGAATTGAAGCATAGTATTTTCACCTTTTTTGTTTCTTTGCTTTTTTTTTCATGTTTTTTTCTCCTTTTGGTCTGATTTTTCTTGAACAATATGATAAATATGGTAATATGTTTAAAATGATTGTAAATATTTAACCTATATCAAATTGTTTTCTCTCATGAGGAGGGGCTAGGTAAGGGAGAGAGGGAGAAAAATTTGGAACACAAAGTCTTACAAAAATGAATGTTGAAAACTATCTTTTCATGTATTTGGAAGAATAAAACACTATTAAGAAAAAATTCTTTACTTGCAAATGAAAAATATTAAAAACAATCAAAAACTCCAATTATAGATAATCAGTAAACATCTGAATGAATAACTGAACTTGCCTATGAACCTTCTAGGAAGTTCTCCTCTCCTAAATTAAGAGAGGTTGATCTAGAAGGATTTTTATTTATTTTTATTTAAAACAATTTTTTTAAAGAGAGACTGGTACAAATGTGGCTCTTATCTTTTTAGTGAATATTATTGAACACTCAGCCAGTACTTTGATTAGGGACCAACTGAGTATTACCTGGCTTTCTCTTTTGGGTAATGTGTTCACTCTTTTCCCCTTCTCACTCCATGCATTCACCTGAAACAGATTGCTTTTTGTACCTGCGGAGCTAAAGAGTACTTACTTCTGATTCATGAAATTAAGTGCACAACTTAAGACATGTTGAGACATTTCAAGTGGAGAAATTAACATTATAACCATCAGTTTTAAACATGAAAGCCATTTCCTCTGAGCTAAGAGAGTACTTCTTTCCAGTGAATATCATGAAAGGAAGAAAATAGTTTCTCATTAGAGAGTTATGGAAAGGAAAATTTCTCAAACTCTCTGCTACTTAACAAATATCTCCCTTGTCTTTATAATCTATTGATAATGAAGGATACAAGAAACTTAGGTTCTAATCCCAGCTTTGCTATTAACTTTCTGTATAATCTTTGAGAATTACTTAATTTCTTTGGAGTTGTTTCTTATTTGTAAAATGAAGATATTGAATTAGATTATTTATAAGAGATATCAGCTCCATTTCCCCCATATGTACCTGACACTTTATCCACTAGAGAGAGCAAAAAAGAAGTGTAAGAGATGACTGACATCAAGGAGCTTGCAACAAAATGGAGAACAGAGATTAAAGAAAGAAAAATAATAGCAGTTCTCATCAGGAAAGGGAGGAAACTTAGGGGATGCCCATCTTTTGGGGAATGGTTGAACAAATGATGACACGTGTATTTAATGGAATAATATTGTGCCATGAGAAATGAAAAATGGAAGAGATTCAGAGAAAACTGGAAGGAAGTTTGAACTAATGAAGAGGAAAGTGAGAAGACTCAGAAAAATTTATATTATAACAACACTAAAAATGAACAATTTAGAAATACTTCAGATCTCTAATGAAATGATTATAATTCCAGACGACTAATGATGAAGTGTTCCACTACTCGCTAACACAGAGATGAAGGATCAAACATCCAAAATGAAACATACATTTTTGAACATGGCCAATAGGGAAATATGTTTTACTTGACTGTGTATATTTGTAATAAAAGTTTTATTTTTGTTTTTATTTTTATTTTTCTTCTAATGAAGGTAGAAAGGAGAGGAAATAAATGCTTCTTAATTGAAAAAATAGTATAATGAGGGAAAACAAGACATATATATGAACAACTGGAGGATAATAAGGATTTGTTATATTTGTTTTGATCACAAGTGTAATCATTCAGAGAAGGAAGAAGTTGATCTACAGTTACATAATCACAGATCCTCAGAATTTGAAGGGACCTTAAATGTGGTTCAGTCCTATGTTTTTGAAGTGGGTGATCTTCTGTAGCATTGCTGATAGATGCTCACTTATCTTCAGCATAAACACCTTCAGGAAGGGGCAACTCACTTAAGATAGCATATTTCTCTTTTTAAAAAGCTCTAATCCTTAGGCTGTTTTTCCTTTTGCCAAGCCAAAATCTGGATCTGTGAAACTCAAACTTATCGAACTCATTACTCTTAGTTCTGCTTCCTGAGACCAAGTAGAGAGAATTAAATTTCTCTTCTATCAGTGAAAAATTGCAGAGGAAGTGAGACCTATGCCAAAGAATAGGAATTAGATAAATACAGAAAAGCAAAAAAGGACAAAGCAAATGGGTAACAAGATAAAGACTATAGACTACTTCTCAGAATGATATTTTTAAATGAATAAAACAAAACACTAAGTATTATAAAGGAAGCAAGTTATATTGAAATTCAATTATCAAATGTTAAAAACAAAAACAAAAACAAAAACTCATGGATCCTGGGTTAAGAACTCTGGCAGCTGAGCGTAACTCTATTGCAAAGACTATCTTGCAAAAAAGAGTTTTCCGTCTTTGTATCAAAAGTATTCAAAATTCTTTTAAAATTATAATGTTGTTTGATGATCTGATCATATTTTTAAGGAAGGACTAAAACATGTATATGAATATTTAAGGTGTTTTTTCAATCCTGGAGAAGACCCAACACAGATTTCCAGTTGAAGAATTTCCTCTATAAATGGAAAGATCCTATCTGTAAATGACATTATGCTGATTGCCTTAAGTCCTGAAACACTGGAGAACCCCCTGGATGAGATCCATAACCACACAAAAAAAAGTTTAGTTTAAGCATTCACATAGGAAAAGCCAAATGGGTGAAGAATACCTATTATTCAAACTTTTAGATGGTGTTGGGGAAAAAAAATAGACACACACATATATAATTCATCATTACACACACACACACACACACACACACACACACACACACACACACACATATATATATATATATATTTAAGCCAAGTGACATAGTAAATAGGGTACCAACCTTGGAGTTAGAAGGATCTGAGTTCAAATATGACTTACTAGCTGTGTGAACCTGGGAAAGTCACTTAACCCTGCTTCCTTCAGTTTCTTCATCTATGAAATAAGCTGGAGAAGGAAATGACAAACCACACCAGGATCTTTGCCAAGAAAACTCTAAATGAAGATCAAAAAGAATCAGTAATGACTCAACAATAACAATATAACTACAGGTATTTATCTTTATATAGATATATTGGTCAGATACTGCAAATGGATGAGTCAGCCTATGAGAATTTATTAAGCATTTACTATATGCTCCATAGTAGAAATGCAAAGAAAGATAAAAAACAGTTTCTAACCTCAAGGAACATACATTTTAATGTAGGAGACAACATATACCTTGTTTATACATACATACATACAATAAAAATGCATAGAGGAGATGGAAAGTAATCTGAGAAGGGAGGACACACATCTGAGGGACTGCTAAAGGCCTTTTGTAGAAGATAAAACTTCTGCTGAGTCTTGAAGAAACCCAGGGAAATGAAGAGGTGAAACTGAGGTGGGGAAAACATTGAGGGCATGGAGAAGAAGTAAGGGAAAGACAAGAGGATAGAAGACAATGCTGGAAAGTAAAAGCAGGTGGGCAAATATAGTTGGAAGATATAATACATAGATCGAAAATTTTAGAAGACTAGACAGATAGAAATGGTCCAGATTATAAAGAGCTTTAAATGCACAAGAATCCCCAAATATTTGATCAGGGAGATAATAGGGAACTACTAGAAACAAGTCTGATAGAAATTAAGGTTGGAATTACATCTTATACCATATCCCACAATAAGCTATAAGTGGATACAAGTACCTAAATATAAAAGTTCATCACAGTATTAAAAAGAAATATAGCATAGCAAAGGTAAGAAAATACTTTTTACATCTATAGCTGAGAAGAATTTTTAACAATATGAGAGATAAAGGTAATTATAGATAGTAAAATGGACAGTTTTAGTTATATAAAACTGAAAAATATTTGCACAAATAAAATCAAGGCAATTAAAAGGGAAGTAGTTAAATGGGAAAGTGTTATTAGCAAATATTATAATAAAGGTCTGATAGGCAACAATGTGGTAATTTAATAGAGTATAGGACTTAGAGTTCATATGTTCATATATACATATATGTAGAATTGACGCAAAGATATAAGAACAAGAGGCATTTCCCAATGGATAAATACTCAAAGGATATGACCATAAAGTTTTCAATGCAATTAACCAAAAGCCATATGAAAAATGTTCCAAAGCACCAATAAGTTATATACAAATTAACTTATTTTTTGGTGCTTTGGAACATTTTTCCAACATTTATATACAAATTAAAGCAATCCTAAAGTTTCACCATTGTAGGTGCAGCTGATTTCATAGGCTAGCACATGTTCTATGGTGCTGCAATCTGTAAACATAGAAGACATTTATCCAGGTGCCATTTAGAGTTAAGGAACATTCTGAAGGCAGGTTGACTATCACCAGAGGCTAGCCCAGAGTTCTTAAACTGGAATCTGTGAGTTAAAAAATATTTTAACTATTTCAGTATAATTAATCAGTATAATTAATAATTCCTCCAACACCATATAATTAATTAAGTTATTTATCTGTTTTATTCATTTAAAAATATTATTCTGAGAAGAATCCATAAATTCACAAATCCATCAAAGGAGTCCCAGGCATAAAAAAGGCAAAACTCTCTGGACTAGAGGAATAGAGCTTTCACATTTACATCTGGATTATTACCATATGATATCACCACGTACAGAGGACCTTTCCCTTGTTTCTTTAATGTTATGAATTTCACATAACTAGCCATAGGTAAAAGCTTCAGTCCTTGACTTAGTAAGAGCTCAACTTGTAATCTATATTCTTGGGACAACAAATTTGGATCATAGGACTTACTAGTTTTTGAGAATTATTAGAAAACAGAATTCCTTGTTTAGGGGAAGGAGTAGGGAGCAAGTCTTATGTTTGCCTTGTTGCTAGCAGGTTGGTGGTCTGGAATGCAGTTTAATGTCATGGTCTCTTTGTGGAAGATGTCATGACACTTATGTCATGACATCCTCTGTGTGTATGTGTGTGTAATATACAATATAATTTTTGTTATGTAACCAGTAAGGATTATTAATGTACATGTACGAAAAGCACAATCAAAAGTCCTGATTTAGTAAATACTATAGACCAATTCCAGAGAGGTGGGAAGAAAAAAATAATGAAGTTTAGGAAGATCCACCAAGAAGAAAAGACCAATACAACTCAAGTCAATAATAGAAAAAAATCTATGAGGAATAAGAGATATGTTCAACAGAATTCAGACACCAGTCTTCTTGGGAGACTGCAGCCCTTGTCTCCTTTTAAACATGGTTGCTTACAGTGACTGGAACCAAATGAAGATCCATAAATCATAGAAGCATAGATCTAGAGAAGGAATCTCAAAAATCTTGTCTAATCCCTTCATTTTTACAGTTAAGGTCCAGGAAGGTTAAAGGAGTGATCTTTTATTTAAGAATAGGCCAGAGAAATAATGGACAAGTGAGCTAACAAAGTGTCATTAAGCAACCAGCCATTTCTCTCCTGTTCTGACCATCTCATATCAAGTTCTCACTTTGGGGTGGGGGTAGGGCAAGGATAGTAATATGCAATTCATTATATTTCCCTCCCAAACCACCCCTCCTCCAAACTACTATTTCTGTTGAGGGCACCATTATCTTTCCCATCATTCAGAAGAAATACTTGGGAGAACATTAAGTGATATTAATTCACCAAATCCCCCCAAGGCATTATAGAACATAATGTTATTTTTGGATTATGGAAGGCATGATCTTATTCCAACATTGGATTCTTCCTTTTTTTTCAGTTCCATACCCTACTGCCATCCAAATAGTTGTCATCTTGTAAATTCTATCTTCACAGCACCTCTTGGATCTGTCTCCTCTCACCCACATAACTTTTACCTAGGGAAGCTGGATAGTTATGGATCTGTAGGTAGATCTGTAGGTATGTTCAATTCCTACCACAGATATTTATGAGCAATGTGACCCATATCAAATCACTTAAATCTTCTGAACCTTAGTATTCTCATCTGTGAAATAGGATTATAAGAGTATGTTTCTCTACAATGTTATTGTGAGGTTCAAACAAATTAATTTGAGGAAAGCATTTTATAAACCTTGAAAGGCTGTCAGATATTATTAGTTCAGGGCTCCATGACATCTCATCTCATAATAATTCTAACAATCTCCTAATTGGAACTCCCATCTCTAGTCTCATCTTTGTCCAATCCATTCACACGACTGCCAAACCCCAAATCCCACAGAGCTATCAATGACACTCCCCCAGATCCCACCTAAAAAGCTTCAGTAGGCTTCTTCTATTGCTTTTAGAAAAAAATTACAAAGTCCTGGAAATTAATGTCTTGCTCAGTATGGTTATGTAATATTTCCCCAGGCATTTTATATCACTTCTAAAACCACACTCTCTGGCTGTTTCTTATATACAACATTTTATCTCTTGGCTCCAAATGTCTGAGATATAGTCTCCCTTCATTTCTACTGATCAAGTTCCCAGCTTTCTTTATCACAAACCTGAGACCTATATAATAAGGTTTTTCTTGATTTTTCTCATTGTGATTGCTTATTTATGAAATAATGAAATAATATTTTTAAAGCATTTAGCACTGTGCTGCATAAGTGCCAAGCACTTAATAAGTGATTATTCTCTTCTTTCTCACCACACTCCCACCCTATCCATCCATCACAATGTAAGAGCCTTTAGGATAAAGACTATTTCATTTTTGTCCTTGGATTCACAGTACCTGGAAAAGAACCTTATGCATAATATGCACATAATAAATGTTAACTTAATTGAACTGAAGTGAAATATATTTAGGGCTAGGAAAGAAGAGATACTGGTATTAAGGAAAGACCTATAGTTCTGTATTTCTCCTCTTCTACTCTGGCATTTTCATGCCACTGATCATAAACTGAGAAGAAAAATCTTTCCATTACCTTAAGTCCTTTAGATTCTGATCTTTAAGCCAAAAGGGTTGATGTCAATCAGCATTATGTGTATCTAGATACCTCAAATTTAGAAGAATCACATAAAAATTTATGGATCTTTCCTCTTCCTTTTTCTTTATTTCAAAAAATAAAATTACAATATTTATCAAGAATGAATGTGCTCTCCACCATGCAAGAGTACATATGGTGAAGAGTAACCTGTATATTTCCTTTCTGACCACTTGTAACATATGTATGATCATCTTATGAATTAATGAGAAATACTTGGGAGAACATTAAGTAACATTCACTCTTGAAATTCCCCAAGGCACCATGGGCCATAATGTCATTTTTGGATTATGGAATGCATTATTCATTTTAAATCTAGTTTGCCTCAAAGCAATCAGCCAACTCAGCGGTTTTGCCATACTGCACATCTATTGATGGGCATGGACAGAAATCTTTGGGAGTCTGGTTTTAAAAAATTAACTGCAAATGTAAGCTAGAGGTTAAGATTATAAATCAATTTTTATAGCTTCAGGCTACAGAATCATCATGGCTTCTCTTGTGTAGAAAGTCAGAACAAAGGGGGAATGTGGTTTCATCCTATTGTCTCTTTGTGCATATTATTTAATATATATATATAAAACATTTACTAAGCTTCTGCTCTATGTAGTACATTATGCTCAGCACATTCATAATAACTGTTGCTAGGATCTTTTTGGCACAATCTTCTTACATTTAGCCTTAAAGTCCTCTTGTCTTTAAAAAACATTTTTATATCTGTTGCTATTCTTTTATCTCTATTAAAAATGCTATATGGCTTTATATTTCCCCTCTTAAAAATGAAAATGAATTCAATTGAATTTTATTTTGAGATCTTCCTATATTCATTCCTTTTTTTAGTATTATTATTAATAATTTTTATTTGCAAAACATATGTATGGGTAATTCTTCAACATTAACTCTTACAAAGCTTTCTGTTACAAAATTTTCCCCCCTACTCCCCACCCCTCCCCTAGATGGCAGGATATCCACTATATGTTAATTATGTTAAAATACTTAAGAAATCGAATATATGTATACTATACTAATCCCTTCATTTTTACAGTTAAGGTCCAGTAATCAGATAAAGGAAATACAATACAAGCAAACATCAATAGAGAGCATGAAAATGATATGTTGTGGTCCACATTTCACATCCCTCTCTCTGGGTGTATATGGCTTTCTTCACTGAACAATTGGAACTGGTTTGAAGCATTTCATTGTTGAAGAGAGTCATGTCCATCAGAACTTATCATCATATAGTATTGTTGTTGCCATGAAAAATGATCTCCTGGTTCTGCTCACTTCACTCAGCATCAGTTCATGCAAGTCTCTCCAGGCCTCTCTGAAATCATCCTGCTGGTCGTTTCTCACAGAACAATAATATTCCATAATATTCATATACCATAATTTATTCAGCCATTCTCCAACTGAAGGGCATCTATTCAATTTCCAGTTTCTAGCCACTACAAAAAGGGCTGCCATAAACATTCTTGCACATGTGGGGCCCTTTCCTTCTTCTATGATTTCTTTGGGATATAAGCCCAATAGAAACACTGCTGGGTCAAAGGGTATGCACAGTTTGATAACTTTTTGAGCATAGTTCCAAATTGCTCTCCAGAATGGTTAGATCTGTTCACAGTTCCACCAACAATGCATCAGTGTCCCAGCCTTCCCACATCCCCTCCAACACCTGTCATTATCCTTTCCTGTCATTTTAGCTAATCTGACAGGTGTGTAGTGGTACCTCAGAGTTGTCTTAATTTGCATTTCTCTGATCAATAGTGATTTGGAGCAACTTTTCACATGACTACAAATAGTTTTAATTTCATCATCTGAAAATTGTCTGTTCATATCCTTTGACCATTTATCAATGGAAGAATGTCTTGAACTCCTATAAATATGAGACAATTCTCTATATATCTTAGAGATGAGACCTTTATCAGAAACCTTAAATGTAAAGATGATTTCCCAATTTGATGCTTCCCTCCTAATCTTGTCTGCATTAGTTTTGTTTGTACAGAAACTTTTTAACTTAATATAATCAAAATTATCTATCTGGTGTTCAATTAATAGTTCCAGATCTTTTTTGGACATAAATTTATTCCATCTCCACAGGTCTGAGAGGTAAACTATCTTATATTCCTCTAATTTGCTTATAATATCACTCTTTATATCTAGATCATGAACCTATTTAGATCTTATCTTGGCACGCGGTGTTAGGTGTGGGTCCAGCCTTAATTTCTTCCACACTAGTTTCCAATTTTCCCAGCAGTTTTTGCCTAATAGTCAGTACTTATCCCAAAAGCTGGGGTCTTTGGGTTTATCAAACACTAAATTGCTAACGTTATTACCTAGATTGTCCTGATATCCTATCGTATGCCACTGATCGACTGCTCTATTTCTCAGCCAGTACCAAATGGTTTTGATGACTGCTGCTTTATAATATAGTTTTAGATCTGGTACAGCAAGGCCACCTTCATCTGTCTTTTTTTTCATTAATTCCCTTGAAATTCTTGATCTTTTGTTCTTCCAAATGAACTTTGCTACTATTTTTTCTAGATCTGTAAAATAATTTCTTGGGAGTTTGATTGGTATGGCACTAAATAAGTAGATTAGTTTGGTTAGTATTGTCATTTTTATTATATTCGCTCAGCCTACCCATGAGCACTTAATGTTTTTCCAATTGACTAGGTCTGATTTTATTTATGTGGAAAGTGTTTTGTAGTTTAGTTCGTATAGTTTCTGACTTTTTCTTAGCAGATAGATTCCCAAATATTTTATGCTATCATCCGTTATTTTGAATGGGATTTCTTTTTGTATCTCTTGCTGCTGAACTTTGTTGGTAATATATAAAATGCTGATGATTTATGTGGATTCATTTTAAATCCTGCCACTTTGCTAAAGTTGTGAATTGTTTCTAGTAGTTTTTTAATTGAGTTTCTAGGGTTCTCTAAGTATACCATCATGTCATCTGCAAAGAGTGATAATTTGGTTTCTTCATTACTTACTCTGATTCCTTTTATCTCTTTTTCTTCTCTTATTGCTAAAGCTAACATTTCTAAGACAATATTAAATAGCAATGGTGACAGTGGGCAGCCTTGTTTCACTCCCGATTTTATTGGGAATGGTTCTAGTTTGTCTCCATTACATATGATGCTTGCTGATGGTTTTAAGTAGATGCTACTAATTATTTTAAGGAAAAGCCCATTTATTCCTATACTCTCTAGTGTTTTTTAATAGGAATGAGTATTGGATTTTATCAAATGCTTTTTCTGCATCTATTGAGATAATCATATGGTTTTTGTTAGTTTGGTTATTAATATAATTGATTATGCTGATAGTTTTCCTGATATTGAACCAGCCCTGCTTTCCTGTATAAATCCTACTTGGTCATGGTGTATTATCCTGGAGATAATTTTCTGTAATCTCATTGCTAAAATCTTATTTAAAATTTTTGCATCAATATTCATTAGGGAAATGAGTCTATAATTTTCTTTCTCTGTTTTCACCCTACCTGGTTTAGCTATCAGCACCATATCGGTATCATAGAAGGAATTTGGCAGTATACCTTGTGTCCCTATTTTTTCAAATAGTTTGTATAGTATTGGAATTAATTGTTCTTTGAATGTTTGGTAGAATTCACATGGAAAACCATCTGGCCCTGGGGATTTTTTCTTAGGGAGTTGATTAATAGCTTGTTCTATTTCTTTTTCTAAAATGGGGCTATTTAAATAATTTATTTCCTCTTCTGTTAACCTGGGCAATCTATGTTTTTGTAGATATTCCTCCATTTCATTTAGATTATCAAATTTATTGGCATAAAGTTGGGCAAAGTAACTCCTAATTATTACTTTAATTTCCTCTTCATTGGAGGAAAGTTCTCCCTTATCATTTTTGAGACTAACAATTTGATTTTCCTTTTTCGTTTTTCTGATCAAATTAACTAGAGGTTTATCTATTTTGTTGGTTTTTTCATGAAACCAACTCTTAGTTTTATTTATTAATTCAATAGTTTTCTTATTTTCAATTTTATTAATCTCACCTTTTATTTTCAGAATTTCCAATTTGGTATTTAATTGAGGGTTTTTAATTTGCTCTTTTTCTAGTTTTTTTAATTGTAAGCCATATTCATTGATCTTCTCTTTCTCTATTTTATGCAATTAAGCATCTAGAGATATAAAGTTACCCCTTATAACCGCTTTGGCCGTATCCCACAAATTTTGCTATGTTGTCTCATTATTGTCATTCTCCTGGAGGAAATTATTGATTGTGTTTATAATTTGCTCTTTCACCCATTCATTCTTCAGGATTAGATTATTTAATTTCCAATTAACTTTTGGTCTATTTTCTGCTGGCCTTATATTACATGTGAGTTTTATTGCATCATGATCTGAAAAGGATGCATTTACTATTTCTGCTTTTCTGCATTTGATTTTGAGGTTTTTATGCCCTAACACATGATCAGTTTTCGTATAAGTTCCATGAACCCCTGAGAAAAAGTATACTCCCTTCTATCGCCATTCAATTTCCTCCAGAGATCTATCATACCTAACTTTTCTAACATTTTGTTTACCTCCCTAACTTCTTTCTTATTTATTTTGTGGTTTGATTTATCTAATTCTGAGAGAGCAAGGTTGAGATCTCCCACTAGTATAGTTGTACTGTCTATTTCTCCTTGCATCTCTGTTAGTTTCTCCTCTAGGAATTTGGATGCTATACCACTTGGTGCATATATGTTTAGTATTGATATTGCTTCATTGTCTATGGTACCCTTTAGTAAAATAGAGTTTCCTTCCTTATCTCTTTTAATTAGATCTATTTTTGCTTTTACTTGATCTGAGATGAGGATTGCTAGCCCTGCTTTTTTTTGTTCACTTGAAGCATAGAAGATTCTGCTCCAGCCCTTTACCTTCACTCTGTATGTATCTCTATGTTTTAGATGTGTTTCTTGTAAACAACATCTTGTAGGATTCTGGCTTTTAATCCAGTCCACTATCTGCTTCCGTTTTTTGGGAGAGTTCATCCCATTCACATTCACAGTTAGAATAATTATATCTATATTTCCTGCCATCTTATTTACCCAGAGTTATATTTTTCTCTTCCCTTTTCCCTTACTCCCTTCCCCCTTCCCCAGTATTTTGTTTTTGATGAGCACCTCCCTCTAACAGTCCTCCCCCCTTTAGAATCCTCCCTCTTTTTTACACTTTTCCCCTAATTCTTCTATTAATTTATCCCTTTCTTTTCCTCCTTTCCCTCTCTCTTTCCTATAAGGAGGGCCAAATTTTTCCCTGAAACCAAATGTGTCTGATATACTCTTTTAGAGCCCAATCTAATGAGAGTAACATTTGCCCAATATTCATCACCCTCCCTTCTTTCCCTCAATTATATTAGATTTTCATGAGACTTTGCCTTATTTTATCTCCTTTTTAAACTTTATTTTACATTCTTCCCCCTCTTTTTTTTACAGTATGATATACCTTCCACCTCTAATTTCTTTTCGATTATTATCAAAGTAACATCAAAGTATACCCCCATTCTTTAAGGATAACCATAGTAGAGATATAGTTCTCAAGAGTTCTTTCCTTTTTACCGTTTTATGCTTCTCTGGAGTTCTGTGTTTGGAGGTCAATTTTTTTGTTCAGATCTGGTCTTTTCATTAGAAATAGGTGAAATTCTCCTGTATCATTGAATGACCATCTTCTTCCCTGGAAGATGATGCTCATTCTAGCGGGATAGCTTATTCTTGGCTGTAATCCAAGTTCTTTTGCCTTTCGGAATATCTGATTCCAGGCCCTTCAATCCTTCAATGTGGAAGCTGACAGATCCTGTGTAATTCTAATAACATTTCCTCGGTATTTGAACTGTTTTTTTCCTAGCTGCTTGCAATATCTTTTCCTTGGTGCAATAGTCCTGAAATTTGGCCACAATAGTCCTTGGGGTTTTAATTTTGGGGTCTCTTTCAGGAGGTGATCAGTGAATTCTTTCAATGCCAACTTTGCCTTCTGTTTCTAAAACATCAGGGCAATTCTCTTTCATGATTTCCTGGAAGATAGCATCAAAGTTTTTTTTTTTCATCGTGGCTTTCAGGGAGTCCAATAATCCTTAGATTGTCTCTCCTGGATCTGTTTTCCAAGTCAGTTGTTTTTCCTAGGAATATTTCATGTTTTCTTCTATTTTTTCATTTTTTTGTTTTTGTTTGACTGATTCTTGAAGTCTTATTGAGTCATTCATTTCAATTTGTTCAATTTTAATTTTTAAGGTATTATTTCCTTCAGTTATCTTTTTTAGCTCCTTTTGTAACTGGCCAGTTGAATTTTTTGGTTCATTGCATTCTTTTTCCATTTTGCCAATTTTATTTTTCAGGGAATTGTTGTCTTTTTCCAATTCACTTATTTTGCTTTTCAGTGAATTGTTACCTTTTTCCAATTCACTATTTTTATTTTTCAGTGAGTTGGTGACTTTTTCCAATTGACCAGTCTTATTTTCCAGTTTTTCACATCTCTGTTGCAGGGCGATATTTCCTTCTTGCACTGCTCTCAATTTATTTCCCCATTCTTCTTCTAACTCTCTTTTGAAATTCTTTATGCAATCTTCCAGGAAAGCCTTCTGAACAGGGGACTGGCTCATGTCCGCCTTTGTGACTTCCTCTGGGATTATTTTCAGAACCTCAGGATCTGGGGTCTGCCCTACTTTCTCTCCGTAAAAGCTGTCTATGGAGAGAGCTCTCTTCTGTTTCTTGCTCATGATTTTGAGCTGAGGTATCAGTCACCAGCAGGGAATTCTGCTGCTGTTTCAATTTGCCCCGGGGCAGTTTGCCGAGTCGACTTCTGGTTTGAGGCAGCTCAGCTAGATCAGCACTAGGACCACACTTTCAGCTGCTCTCAATCCACCCTTTACCAAAGGCAGATCTGCCAAAGCACCTGCCTGCAAGCAGAGCAAAGTGGCCCAAGTGTCTCCCAGGGACTTCCTGGCAGCCTAAAATCTTCTGCTCCGTATCAGCCCTGGACTTGCACCCCGGCTGCGCACTGGCATCTGAGCACGGCATGCTCAATCCCCTGCCTGTCTAAAACTGACCTCTGGAGTTTTTTCAAAGAAGATTTTTGATTGAAGCACGTTGTATTCCAAGTGTTTGGTGGAGCCCTCACTGTAGAACTCAATTTGTCTGGGTCTGAGGGAAGGTCTCAGGAGCTCACAGAGAATGCTGTCTGCAGTTTGCCATCTTGGCTCTGCCCCCCATTCATTCCTTTTGAGATAAATAGAGATACAAAGCTTTTTGCTTAAAACTTTTGCCAATAAATGGCTTGTATTGAAGGGGGAGCTTGGAGTACAACAACAGATTTTTATAGATAGAAAGATGCTTTCTGAGAATTATCACTGATAGCAAAGGAAACTGAAACTAAGGAAAGATTGGATGGATAGTTCCCTAGAATGAACAATAGAGAGAAAATAATGGGCATCTGCTAAGTTATCTTGAAGCCAACTAAGTTTATATATCTAAAGTGCTGAAATAGGAATGGCAAAAAAGAAATAATATTGGAAGCCTCACATGATATTAATGCTAGAACATGACTTATGCTTACCCAAAGGAGAGGAGATGTCTTAACAATAGATCCATATCATTGTGCATAGCAACAACAAGATTTTATAAAGATCAATTTGGATGAACTTGGCTCTTTTCAACAATGAGATGATTTAGGTCAGTTCCAACGATCTTGTGATGAAGAGAGCCATCTACACCCAGAAAGAGAACTGTGAGAACTGAGTATTGATCACAGCATAGCATTTTCACTCTTTTTGTTATTGTTTGCTTGCATTTTGTTTTCTTTCTCATTTTTTCCTATTTGATCTGATTTTTTTGTGTGCAGCATGACAATTGTAGAACTATATAGAAGAATTGCACATATTTACCATATATTGGATTGCTTGCCATCTAGGGGAGATGGGGGGGTAGGATAAAAATTTGTAACACAAGGTTTTGCAAGAGTCAATGTTAAAAATTATTCATAGATATGTTTTGAAAATAAAAAGCTTTAATAAAATAAAAGAATAGATCCATAGTTATAAGCTGTCCTAGAAGTACTCTAGGTCATTACTATTTCCTTTATATCTGTAAAACTTGTAATTTGTAGCAATCCATGGATAATTAAAAATGTGAAGAACTTTGCTAGTCTGGAGGTCGTGCTTGGTCCACTAGTCTGTGTAGCCCTTTACAAGCCCTTGGATAGCATTAAAGGGCTAACTGGTCATTTCACTAATTTCTTTTGTGTAACATAAGTTTAGAACTTTATGGGATTTAGAAAGCAATTAATTCAAGCCCCTCACTTTACAGATGAGGAAAATGAGGCTTAGAGATGTTAAATTACTTAGTCAGCATCAAACAATTAATAAATGTCTGAAGCAAGTTTCAAAGTTAGATCTTTCTGGCTCTGACCAGCATTCTACCCACTGTACCACCCCTGTCTTGCTTCTTTCCTTCAAATGTCTAAAATTCTTTTTGGAGTTTTATATTGAGTAGATCCTTTAAAAAGTTTAGTTTATTGATTGGAATTTTTAGTTCTGATTTTCATTGCTCCTGGGAAGTTGAGAAAATGGAGTCATATTGTTGTGTAATGACACTCAGAGAAGCAACTTTCCAAGCATGTATTGTGCAGGTACCATGTTTAGCATTGAACAACTTCATTTTTGATATTTTAATGATGAAACTATTATCCATTGTGGAGGATGTTCTCAAATTACAACCCACCTGTCCCTGTATATCCTGTGTAATTCTTTTTCATGTGCTTCTATAAAATTGCTATAGGAATTAATAATGTTCTGCCAGGTTTCTTCTCATTCTCTTCACATTGCCTGGATAAAAATATAACATGATAGCTATCCAGCCAGTCATTCTGTCAATAGTTCGAAAAGCATTTATACAATCAGTTATCCCTAGTGGTGACCTGGAAAATGTTTTAAAATGGTTCTCTTGGAGGAAAAGTACATAAGACAAACTTTTGAGTTAAATCTGCAATATTAACATTTTCTTTATTACTTTCCAAAGTCTAGACAATAACCAATAAATTAAGTTCTAACTTGTAGTGCTTGCTGATTTCTGAGGTATAATTGTTTATACTGAGAATTATCGAGAGACAGAGTCAAGATGGCATTGTAAATGCAGGGACTCCTCCAAGCTCTCTCCCAAAGCCCTCCAAATACCTTTGAATAATGACTCAAAACAAATTTTAGAGTGTCACAACTCATAAATACATGAAGTGGAATATTTTTCCAGTTGAAGACAACTTAGAAGTTCACCAGGAAAGGTCTGTTGCACCATAGTGGGACTGGAGTACAGTTGTATTGCAGGCCACACAAGTATAGCCCAGGATCCAGTAAAAAAGGACACAGTTGTGGGAGTCATTGAATTAAAAGCAGTGACAGGAGTGGCAGCAGTGACAGGAGTGGTAGCAGTGGTGGCATCTTCTGGAAATCTCAACTCATAGAATAAGATTACCTGTGGGGTAGTAGCAAGTCAGAAAGAGATTACAGTGGGTTTTTTTCTAGGACTGTTGCTTTGCCCATACTCAGATTTGGGTTGCAGTGCTGGCACACAGTATAGGTTCCTACAGGGATCTCTGAAAACAGTTGCACAATACTCCTGAAGCTTGGGACAGTGCATTGTACACCCTGAAAACAGAGTCCTACTTTAAAAAAGAATTAAAAGCCAAATAATAGGCTGGGGAAATGAGCAAGCAACAGAAAAATATTCTGGCCATAGAAAGTTACTATGGTGACAAGGAAGATCAAAGTACACACTCAGGAGAAGACAACAAAGTCAAAGTTAAGATACCCAAAGCCAAGAAAAATAAGAGTTGTTTTGGGCCATAGAAAATTTCATAAGGGATTTGGAAAAATCAGGTAAGAAAGGTAGGGGAAAAAATGGAAGGAAAATGAGAGTGATGCAAAAGGCAATACAAAAGAGTTAATGAGGAGAAGCATATCTTAAAAAGCAAAATTGACCAAATGGGAAAAGAAATACAAAAGCTCACTGAGAAAAATAATTACATGAAAATTAGAATTAAGCAAATGGAAGCTTATAACTATGAGAAATCAAGAAATAATAAAACAAAACCAAAAGAATGAAAAATAGAAAATATGAAATATCTCATTGGAAAAACAATTGATCTGGAAAATAGATCCAGGAGAGAGAAATAAAAAATTATAGCTCTACCTGAAAATCATGATTAATAAAAAAGACCAGATATTATTTTTCAGGAAATTCTCAAGGAAAACAGAGGGCTGATAGAGCACCAGCCCTGAAGTCAGGAGAACCTGAGGTCAAATCTGGCTTCAGACACTTAATACTTCCTAGCTGTGTGACCCTGGGCAATTAATGCTTAATCCCAATTGCCTCAACCAAAAAAAAAAAAGAAAAGAAAAGAAAAGAAAGAAAGAAAGAAAAAAAGAAAGAAAGAGACAAGAAAAACAAAATATAAAGATGAAAAAAATAGAACAGAATGAAAAACAAAATATAAAGAATGAAAAAAAATAGAATGTGAAACATCTTATAAGAAAAATAACAGATCTGGAAAATAGATCAAAAAGAGAAAATATAGACATGATATATAAGAATAATTGGACAACCTGAAAGCTGTGAGAGAAAAAAAAGAACCTCGACACAATAATGCGACAAATAATCCAAGAAAATTATTTTGGAGTTAGGGCAAAATAAAAATAGAAAAGATTGGTGAATCACTGCTTCAAAGAGATCCTTTATGGAAAACATAGAGGAATATTATTGCCAAATTTTGAAACCCCCAGATCAAAGAGAAAATTTTGCAAGGCAGAAACTAATTTTTTAAAAAAAATATGCTGGAACTACAATTAGAATTGCACAGTATCTATCAGCAGCCAATAGTGGACTGCAAGTGCCGAAATAATATTATATTAGCAATTGAAAGAACTAGACCTATGGGCAAAAATATCATATCCAGCAAAATTATCCATAATATTGAATGAAAAAGAGGAATTCAACAAATTTACATATTTTCAGGACTTTCAACCACACCCAAACTTAACAGAAAATTTGACACATAAAAGTCAATGTCAAAGATTAATTTCAAGGAACTCAGCATGGGCAAAATTTTTTGTTTTTTTTACATGGAAAAGTATACCATATCTTTGAGATTGATATCAGTAGTTGTAGTTGGGTAGCTCAAAAGAAAGATCGGGGTAGAGTTGAGTATTATCTGATTCTAAAAAGCAAAACTTTCTAGGAAAAGGTAAAAATAATAATTATATTATCAGGTGTAGAGGAAGAACAGCATAGAAACATTAGAGGGGGAAGGAGAGATAATAGTTCTGAAAACTTGCTCATATCAGAAATGGGTTATGTTGGGAACACTACACATATATGTATATATATGCATATATACATATATATGTATATATGTATGTATGATGACACTCCAAAATATATTAAGAAATAAGGGGGCAAGGAAAAGGATAAAGTCAGGCAAAGAAGGATGTGTGGATTTATGCCAGTGAGACAAGGTATGTAGACTAATGGGAAAGGGATAAATAGGGGGGAAAGGTAGCATAGGATAAAGTTGGAGTTCAGAAGGGTGTTTAGATTAATCAGAGGGAGATAAGGTGTGCAGATTAATGGGAAAGGGATAATAAGGAGGGAAGGAAAGAATGGGGGAGAAGATAAGAAAGAGATCAATGAGTGGGGAAAGGTTAAGTAATACAGCAAGGCAAATTAAGGAGCAGAATTAAAGTAGAAGAGTTAGTAGAGATGGGACATAAGAAATACATTACAAACACTACAACAAGGATCAGGAGTAGAATTTGTTAGAAAAAAAGTAGGGCTATTAATCATCGATCTTAGACAGTCAAACATAGATTCAGTCAAGAGAACAATCTATATTACATGTCAGACATATTAATATTCTTTTTAGATACATGTTTATATATGGGTAAATGCATATTTATATCTATATCTCAGGATATGTAGGCATGTATGATGCAGATATATGTATGTGTATATATTTATATGTATATGTGTGGGTAAGTGTGAATATATGTACACACATATCCACACATATATACATATATATTAATAATATATTATTAAATAAATTTAATGTATAAATTAATGTATATAATATATCTATACTGAACATTAGCTGGCTTGGGGGAGATGTGGGAGGGGAATGAAAGGGGAACAGAGGAATAAAAAGTGCATAGCAGAGGACAAAATAATAACCTACAAGGAAGCAAAGAGAAGATATGCACTCTGAATATCATCTCTTCTATTCTATGCTTTTTTGGATTAGAAAATTATTGTTATATGTTTTGAATCTTCCCTGATGTTCTGTTGGGCACATGACAATGTTATATTTTGGTAGTTACTTAAAATTTTCCTTTTCTTTCTTTCTTTTTCTGTTCTGTTTTTTTTTTCTAGTTTTGCATTTGGTTCAATAAAAAAATGAAAAAACAAAAAAAGAAAAGAAAGAAGTGATGAGCAGGATGCTCTCAGAAAAACCCGGGAAGTCCTCCCTGAACTCAACGTGAAATGTACTGTGTACAAAGTAATACAAAGATGTTGGATGATCAGCTATGAATGACTTTGCTGTTTTTAGCAATACAATGATCCAAGAGTACTCTGAAGGACTTATGATGAAAAATGCTTTCCATACCCATAGACAGAACTGATAATGTCTGAATACAAATTGAAAAATAACTTTATTTTTCTTGAGGGTGTTCCCTTTTTTTGGGGGGGGGGAGGAAATCTATGTTTTCTTTAGCAACATGACTTTTATAGAAATATTTTGAATGATTTCCCATGTACTTTCTTAGTGGAAGTGGGTGGGTGGGGAGGAAGGAGAGAGAGAATCTGAAGCTCAAAGTTTTAAAAGTAAATGTTAAAAAAAATTGTTTTATATGTAGCTGGAAAAAATATTTTTTAAAAAAGGAAAGAAAAATAAAAACACAAGTTGACTTCCCAGAGCTAATTTAAGTTGGCTCCAGTACATCCCTGGTTATTTTTTTCCCCTGAGGCAATTGGGGTTAAGTGACTTGCCCAGGATCACACAACTAGAAGAGTGTTAAGTGTTTGAAACCAATTTGAATTCACATCTTCCTGACTTCAGGGCTGGTGCTCTATCCACTGTACCACCTAGCTACCCCCAACCCCTGCCCGGGTTATTTCTTAGTTTTGCCATGTGACAAACCCATCCTTTTTTCCCCTGCCTTTTTTATACATTCTTCTGGGCAGTTCTTCATTTGTGATTTATTGCATGCTTAAGCCTTGTGCCTCTCTGTTGTCTCTCTAATTTCTTAACCCTGAACCATGTATTCCACCCCATATTTTGTACATTTTTATACACTTGGCATTGAAGTTCCAACTATAAAAATTAGATATTGATTTAAGTTAGAGGGTCTGATTCACTTCATAGAATTTCTCTACCTTCCTTTCCTCCAAAACAGATGTTGGTGATATTTTCACCACAGATGTTGGTGACTCAACTGAAATTACCTGATAATGATTTGATAGTCTTCATGAAAAAGCTTTTCACAAGGACTATAATATAAGAGCATTGCTGTAACTATCATACCCCCTTTTTACAGACAAAGAGTCTAAACCTCAAAAAGGTTAAGTGATTTTATTAGAGTTGTTCAAATAATAAATGTCAGAGGTAGGAGAAAAGAAAGAAAGAAAAGAGAAAAAAGAAGAAAAAAGAAAAAAAAGAAAGAAGGAAGGAAAGAAGAAGAAAAAGAAATAAAGAAGGAAAGAAAGAAAGAGAGAGAGGAAGAGGAAAGAGAGGAAGGAAAGGGGAGAAAGGAAGAAGGTAGGAAGGAAGGAAGGAAGGAGAAGGGAAGGGGAATGAAGGCAACAGAAAGGAAGGGAAGGAAAGGAAAGGGAAGGGAAGGGAAGGGAAAGAAAAGAAAGGAAGGAGGGAGAGAGGGAGGGAAGGAAAAAAAAGATAAAGGAACTTTGTTGAAATAATTTGGTCTTTACCACAGTGGTAAAGGGAATCGTGCTCATTTTGTTTGAAAATCAACTGAAGGAACTGGTAATCCTTGGTCTGGAGCAGAGAAGTCTTTTGAGGAAAAGGAGGCATATTTTAGTTATCTGCAAGTTATTTGAAGGTCAGTCACATGCTGTTATACCAAAAGTAAAGTTGAAAACTAAGCCTTTAACTTAACCCTAGGGAATAAAATAAATCCTTATTATTTTGAATCTCTAATGCAGAATTTGAACTTTCTGACTTTGGAGGATTTGTGATTTGCCCTCTATTTCTATTTTCTTAACCCCATTTCTTGGATGAATGATCAAGACATTTTGTAATGTAGCATGTGAGAAATTTTTGAATATAATGGTCAAATGGAAACATGAAGGCACAGCCTTTAGACTGTGCAGGGTTACTTCTGTGCTGGATAGTCTTAATGAAAAGCCTTGGGGATGAAGCCAAAATTTAGTGTTTTTCTGTTACTGAATTATGCCTGGTGAGTTGAAGGGGTGAGAGCTTTAACCCAAGAGCTAATTATCACATTAACACTCTAATAATTCTGTCAAGGGATGTGAGGCATTTTTTTTGATGTGAAAAACATTTATGGTTTTGATGATAAGAACAAATCATTTCACCTATCAGACATCATAAGCTTTAAAAAAAAAGCATGTACATTTAATACAGGCTTCCTAATATGTTATTTTTTGGAGGTGCTTTTTGCCTTTTTTTTGCCAAAATCAAGAATACAGTAGCACATTTACTATTCTTTAACACATGGCATACTATCATTTAACATTTGGGAAGTACTATTTTTTAACATCTAATAGAAATAGACATTTAAGATCAGTGTGGTACTCTTCTTAACAAACAAGGTTTCCCTTCCTTTCTAATTGCCCTAAAAGTTCTTTGTAGCCAGCGTTAGAAAGATGTCCTTTGATGAGTCTAAGCTTAACTTTTGTTTATAGAAACTTACGTGAATACACAGGAAATTCATTAAACAATTTAGAATTTTAAAACAGTCATACAAGAAAAGCAGCTAGGTATTATAGTGGATAGAGCACTGGGCTTGGAATCAAGAACACTCATCTTCCTGAGCTCAAATCCAGCCTCTGACATTTACTATCTGTGTGACTTCTGGCAAGTCACTTAACTCTGCTTGCCTCAGTTCCTCATCTGTAAAATGAGGGGAAAGAAATGGAAAACTATTTAAAAATCTTTGCTAAGAAAACCTCAAATGGGTTCATGAAGAGTTGAACACAATTGAAATAATATAATAACAATACAATAAAAATCAAATGGTTCCATAAGTATAGTATCATTCTGTTAAAACTATGAAAGGGCTATTTGAGCTGGAGTAAGACTAAAATGGAGACCAAAGAAAGGAGAGGACCACTTTTTCAGGATATATGGAATAAGAAAAGAGAAGAGACATTTAGATGGCAAGATTACTCACCTTGTACTGTTTCTCTTTCTTTGTCAAGGAGAATGTATTTGGTACTAGAGAGGGATAGAGAATAGGGATAAAACCTATAATTTCATTGGTATAGAGAATTCCCAGATGAGAAAACACTCTCCACTAATCAAGTTGATATTTTCTCCACAATTTATAGAGCTGCCTAGAGTACTGAGAGTTAAGTGATTTGCTCACAGTCCTGTGGATAATCTTGAACCTAGACCTTCCTAACTCTCATCCACTATGCCAAGCTAGAAAGCACAGAACAAAAATAGCTCATAGGGAGTTGAAACCCAAGTAGATAGTAAGAGAATACCTTACTATCCTTATGCATTCAAGTCCCTTGCATCAGATAAATTACATCATAGAATTACAAAAGAATTAACATATATGATTTCTAATCTCCTGCAAGTGATCTTTGAATAACTGGGAAACAGGAGATTACTATTGTCATTCTTGTGCTGTAGTAATATGAATTTGGCAGGTCTATGGAGGATGAATTGTAGAAGGAAGAGCCTGGAGGCAGGCAAACCAATTTGGAAGCTATTGTAATAGGCCAATTAAAAATAATGAGAAACTAAATTAGTGTGGTGGCTCTATGAATGGGGAGAAGTATACGGAAGTATGAAAAGTCAAGGAAGAATCAAGAAAAATGGTCAAGGAAGAATCAAGAAAACCTGGCAATTGATTGGTTACATGGCGTGAGGGAGAGGGAAGATTTGAGGATGACTCTGAAGTTATAAACTGGGTACCTGAATGTATCATAGCAACTTCAACAGTCATTGGAAACTAAAGATTTATGAGTTTGAAGGGAAAGATGAAAATTTTACAATAGACACATTGAATTTTAGGTGCCCAGATGAAATCTAGGTATGGCTATCCATCAGGCAGTTAGCAGTGTTGGACTAGAAGTTGACAAGAGAAAAGAGGAGTGAGTGTAGAAGTCATCTTAATAGAAATGATATTGGAACCCATGTGATTTGATGGAATCACTAAGAAAAGTAATGAGATAAAAAAAGAAAAAAGACTCATAAGAGCTCTAGGATACACCTGCATAAGGAATGGAAGAATCCTACACACCTGTCAGATTGGCTAAGATGACAGGAAAAGATAATGATTAATGTTGGAAGGGATGTGGGAAAATTGGGACACTAATACATTATTGGTGGAATTGTGAATGGATCCAGCAATTCTGGAGAGCAATCTGGAACTATGCTCAAAGAATTATCAAACTGTGCATACCCTTTGACCCAGCAGTGTTTCTATTGGGCTTATAGCCCAAAGAGATCTTAAAAGAAGGAAAGGGCCCCACATGTGCAAAAATGTTTGTGGCAGCCCTTTTTGTAGTGGCTAGAAACTGAAAACTGAATGGATGCCCATCAATTGGAGAATGGCTGAATAAATTATGGTATATGAATGTTATGGATTATTATTGTTCTATAAGAAACGAGCAGCAGGATGATTTTATTTATTTATTAGCAGGATGATTTTAGAGAGGCCTGCAGAAATTTACATGAACTGATGCTAAGTGAAATGAGCAGAACCAAGTGATCATTATACACGGCAACAAGATTATACAATAATCAATTCTGATGGATGTGACTCTTTCCAACAATGAGATGATTCAGGCCAGTTCCAATAATCTTGTGATGAAGAGAGCCATCTGCACCCAGAGGGAGGATTGTGGGAACTTAGTGTGGATCACAAGATAGCATTATTACTTTTTTATTGTTGTTTGCTTAAATTTTGTTTTCTTTCTCATTCTTTTTTTCCATGTTTCTTATGCAGCAAGATAATTGTATAAATATATTAGATTTAACATATATTTTAACCTGTTTAACATATATTAGATTACTTGCCATCTAGGGGAGGGGATAGGGAGAAGGATGGGAAAATTTGGAACAGAAGGTTTTGCAAGGGCCAATGTTGAAAAATTATCCATGCATATGTTTTGAAAATAAAAAGCTTTAATTAAAAAAAAGGAATGGAAGGAAAATGTATGATGATCCAATAAAGGAAACTGAGGAAGAGTGATCTTGAGAAGAACCAGTAGAGAGAAACATCATTAAAAACCAGGAAAGAAAGAGTATCTAGAAGGAAGGAATTGTTAAAAGTATCCTACACTTCAGAGAGGCCAAGAAAGATGAAGACTGAGAATAGATGTGAGAATTCAATGCAAAATGAAAATTTGGGGAAGCATGAACTACAGCACTTGTGAAAAAAAGATTTTGGGGTTCTGGTGCATTTCAAAATCAAGGTGTGCTGAGTGTTATATGTAAGTATGCAAAACTTATTCAATCTTAGATTTCTTTGAGAAAATAGTATCCAGGACTAGGGATGAGATAGCCCTAGATCATAAATGGAGTTACCCTTGTTTTGGAGGTGATATATTTTAGAATATAATAATAGGTAGCATTTGTATATCACTCTGAGATTTGTAAAGCACTTTACAAATATTGTCTCATTTTATCCTCACAATTACCCCCAGAGGGAGATAGTATTGCTATCCCTATTTTACAGATGAACTGAGATTAAGGGACTTGCCCAGGGTTAAAGTGCTAGTAAATTCTCAAGTCTGTATTTGAACTACTGACTTCATGCCTAGGGTGCAATTTACTCTGCTGGCTGCCTCTGGGATAAATTACAGAGTGCCCAGAAGAGAGCAAAAGAGTCTGAAGTTCATTGCATTTAAAGATCAGTTGAAAAAACTGGTTATGTATGCTTAGAATCTTGAGAAATAAAGGCTTATTGCACAGGTGAAGGTATATGACAACAGTCTTCAAATATCTGAGTGGGATCAGACTAATTCTAATTGGTTCTGCTTGAACCAAAAGATAGCACTATGAGCAATTGGTCGAAGTTGTAAAGATGAAAATTTAGGTTTGGTGTCCAGAAAAACTTCCTAATAGAGATTTCTTAATATTGAATCAACTGTGCATTTCTGTTATAAATCCCACCAGGATATAGTATATGATCTGTGTAATATATTGCTATAATCTATTTTGCTAGTACTTTATTTAAAATTTTTGCATTATTTACATTAGGGAAATTAGCCAATAGTTTTCTTTCTCTGTTTTTGCCCTTCCTAGTTTAGGTATCAAAATAATATTTGTATCTAAAAAGGAGTTTGGTAAGAATCTTTGCCCACTTTTTCCAAATAGCTTATTTAGTATTAGATTTAATTTTTCATTAAATGTATGGTAGAATTCAGTACAAATCCATCTGGTCCTGGGATTTTTTTTCTTAGGGAGTTCTTTTATGCCTTGTTCAATATATTTTTTTTTCCTAAGACAGTTTTAAGCATTCTATTTCCTTTTCTGTTAATATGGGCAATTTATATTTTTGTAAATATTCATCATTTCACTTAGATTGTCACTTCAGGCAAAAAAAATCTTATTTGCTTTAATCCACTATCGCTGGTAAAAAAAAAATCACCCTTTTAATTTTTGATACTAGTAATTTGTTTTTTCTTTATTTTAAAATGAAACTAACCAATATTTTATCTATTTTATTTTCCCTAATAAAATCTAGTTTTATTTAGTACCTCAATGGATTTTTGCTTTCAATTATACTAATCTCTTCTTTGATTTTCAAGATTTCCATTTTGGTATTTAATTAGATATTTTTAATTTGTTCTTTGTCGTTATTTTTTTTTAGTTGCATGACTCATTCATCAATCTACTCATTTTCTTTTTTATTGATGTATGTGTTTGGGCATATAAAATTTAACTTAAATACTGCTAAATACTGTGGGATGCTTTTGCATCACATAAATTTTAGTGCATTGTCTTATTATTGTCATTTTCTTTAATTAAATTATTGATTATTGTTTCTGTGATTTGTTCTTTGACCCATTCATGTTTTAGAATTAGTTTATTTAATTTCCAGATAATTTTTAATTTGTTTTCATGGCCCTTTATTGAATGCAAAATTTGCATTGCATTATGATCTGAAAAATGCTGCATTTAATATTTCTCATTTTTTGCATTTGTTTGGAATTTTATTCTCTAATGGTCAATTTTTGTGAAGATAGCATGTAGAGCTAAAAAAAGACATAATCCTTTTTATTTCCATTCAATTTTTTTTCTTATCTAACTTTTCTAAAAATTTTATTCATTCCTTTAACTTTATTTTTATTTATTTTAACACTAGATTTGTCTAGTTCTAAGAGGGAAAAATTGAGGCCTCCAATTGTATAGTTTTATTATCTATTTCTTCCTGTAATTTATTTAACTTTTCCTTTAAAAATTTGGATGCCTTGCCATTTGGTGCATATATTAGTATTGCTATTACTCCATTATTTATAGCACCTTTTTAGCAAGATGTAGTTACCCTGCTTATATCTTTCAATTAAGTTTCTTTTTGCTTTTGCTATTTCTGAGATTATGATTTCTATCTCTGGCCCTTTTTTCTTTTTATTTCAATTTGAAGTATAATGGAATCTGTTCTAGCCCCTTATTTTAATTTTGTTTGTGTCTACCTTTATTTCAAATGTGTTTCTTGTAAACAACATATTGTTGGATTCTGATTTTTAATCCTTTTGCTATCCATTTTCACTTTAAGGTCACCCCATTCATATTTACAGCTTTGATTAGTAATTGTGCACTTCCCTTTTCTTTTTTTCTCTCTTTTTACCCTATCACTCCTCTAAACTCTCTTTAGTTTCTGATCACTGCCTTCTTTTATCTACTCTCCTTATTATTACTTCCCCCCTTTTTTTCTTATCCCCTTCCCTTTTTATTTCCCTGTTGGGGATGATAATTCCTTATATAGAATTAGGTATACACATATTTTTTCCCTGGTAGAATCAATTTAGATGACAGTGGAGTTCAAGCATTGCCTTCAGTGTAAAAAAACCTCCTTGTACTTCTTTTTTATGTGAGATAATTTTCCTCTTCTGCCTCTTTTTCCCCCTCTTCTCCCAGTACCTCCCTTTTTCTTGCCCATCTATTTTTCCCCTTATTCAGCCCTGTCCTTTTCATCAGGAATGCTTGAAAGTCCTCTATTTCACAAAATAGCATTTTTCCCCCTTGAAGGATTATGCTAAACTTTGCCAGGTAGGTTATTCTTGGTTGTAATACCAGCTCATTTGCCTTCAGAACATCATATTCTAAGTCCCCTACTTCTTTAACATATTAGCTGTTAACTATTGTATGATTCTGAGTGTGGATCCTTGATTTTTATTTTTTTTTCTTTTTCTAGTTGTTTGAAGTATTTTCCATTTGATTTAAGAACTCTGGAATTTGGCTATACTATTCCTGGTTATTTTCATTTTGGAATCTCTTTCAGGTGATGATTAGTATATTCTTTCCATATTTATTTTACCCTCTGGTTAGGTTATCCCAACAGTTTTCTTTCATAATTTCTTGAAATATGATATCTAAACTCTCTGATCATGGCTTTCATGTAACAAAGATAAGATAATTTCAAGTATTCCAATATGTCATAAATTATATATCTTTGATATGTTTTCCATATGAGTTGTTTTTCCAATGAGATCCTTTACATTTTCTCTTATTTCTTAATTCTTTTTTTTATTAAAGCTTTTTATTTGTATAACATATGTATGGGTAGTTCCCCAGTATTGATCTTTACAAAGCTTTCCATTACAAAATTTACCCCCAGTACCCTCCCCTCCCCTAGATGGCAGGAAGTCCACTACATGTTAATAATGTAATAATAGTTGACAAGTTGTGCAAGAAAAATCCTATCTACAAGAAAAAAAAGAAAATCAGAGAAAGGCAACACAATGCAAACAAATATCAATAGAGATCATGAAAATGTTACGATGTGGTCCATATTTCATATCCCTCTCTCTGGGTGTACATGGTTTTCTTCAGTGAACCACTGGAACTGGTCCGAGACAATTCTTTGTTGCAGAGAGCTTTGTCCATCAGAATTGATCATCATGTAATACTGTTGTTGTTGTGTATGATGATCTCCTGGTTCTGCTCGTTTCACTCAGCATCAGTTCATGCAAGTCTCTCCAGGCCTCTCTGAAATCGTCCTGTTGGTCATTTCTTACAGAGCAATAATATTCCATAACATTCATATACCATAATTTATTCAGCCACTCTCCAATTGATGGGCATCCCTTCAGTTTCCAGTTTCTAGCCCAAAAAGGGCTGCCACAAACATTCTTGCACATGTGGGGCCCTTTCCCTCCTCTAAGATCTCTTTGGGATATAGGCCCAGTAGAAACACTGCTGGGTCAAAGGGTATGCACAGTTTGATAACTTTTTGAGCATAGCTCCAAATTGCTCTCCAGAATGGTTGGATCCGTTCACAGGTCCACCAACAATGGATTAGTGTCCCAGGTTTCCCACATCCCCTCCAACATTCATCGTTATCTTTTCCTGTCATTTTAGCCAATCTGACAGGTGTGTAGTGGTACCTCAGAGTTGTCTTAATTTGCATTTCTCTGATCAATATTGATTTGGAACAACTTTTCATATGACTAGAGATGGTTTTAATATCATCATCTGAAAATTGTCTGTTCATATCCCTTGACCACTTATCTATTGAAGAGTGGCTTGAATTCTTATATATATATGAGACAATTCTCTATAAATTTTAGAAATGAGGCCTTTATCAGAACCATTAAATGTAAAGATGATTTCCCAATTTGATGCTTCCCTCCTAATCTTGTCTGCATTTGTTTTATTTGTACAGAAACTTTTTAACTTAAGATAATCAAAATTATCCATCTGGTGTTCCATTAGGAGTTCCAGGTCTTCTTTGGACATAAATTTATTCCATCACCACGGGTCTGAGAGATAAACTATATTACGTTCCTCTAACTTGCTTACAAAGTCCCTCTTTATATCTAGATCATGAACCCATTTAGATCTTATCTTGGTATGTGGTGTTAGGTATGGGTCAAGCCCTAATTTCTTCCACACTAGTTTCCAATTTTCCCAGCAGTTTTTGCTGAATAGTGAGTATTTATCCCAAAAGCTGGGGTCTTTGGGTTTATCAAACACTAGATTGTTAAGGTTATTGCCTAGATTGTCCTGATAACCTATCCTATGCCACTGATCGACTGCTCTATTTCTTAGCCAGTACCAAATGGTTTTGATGACTGCTGCTTTATAATATAGTTTTAGATCTGGTACAGCAAGGCCACCTTCATCTGCCTTTTTTTTTTCATTAATCCCCTTGAGATCCTTGACCTTTTGTTCTTCCAAATGAACTTTGCTACTATTTTTTCTAGATCTGTAAAATAATTTCTTGGGAGTTTGATTGGTATGGCACTAAATAAGTAGATTAGTTTGGGTAGTATTGTCATTTTTATTATGTTCGCTCTGCCTACCCATGAGCACTTAATATTTTTCCAATTGATTAGGTCTGATTTTATTTGTGTGGAAAGTGTTTGGTAGTTTAGTTCATATAGTTTCTGACTTTTCCTTGGCAGATAGATTCCCAAATATTTTATCCTATCATCTGCTATTTGGAATGGAATTTCTTTTTGTATCTCTTGCTGCTGAACTTTGTTGGTAATATATAAAAATGCTGATGATTTATGTGGATTAATTTTGAATCCTGCCACTTTGCTAAAGTTGTGAATTGTTTCTAGTAGTTTTTTAGTTGAGTCTCTAGGGTTCTCTAAGTATACCATCATGTCATCTGCAAAGAGTGATAATTTGGTTTCTTCATTACCTACTCTGATTCCTTTTATCTCTTTTTCTTCTCTTATTGCTAAAGCTAACATTTCTAATACAATATTAAATAGTAATGGTGACAGTGGGCAGCCTTGTTTCACTCCTGATCTTATTGGGAATGGTTTTAGTTTATCTCCATTACATATGATGCTTGTGCTGATGGTTTTAAATAGATGCTACTGATCATTTGAAGGAAAACCCCATTTATTCCTATACTCTCTAGTGTTTTTAATAGGAAAGGGTGTTGGATTTTATCAAATGCTTTTTCTGCATCTATTGAGATAATCATATGGTTTTTGCTAGTTTGGTTATTAATATAATTAATTATGCTGATAGTTTTCCTAATATTTATTTCTTAATTCTTTTAGCTTTTATTGCTTTTTCATGTTTCATGAATTCATTAGCTTTCACCATGCCAAAGGTTGTACTATAAAAAATTAGGAGAGATCAAGAATTGGTGCTTTCACAACTATGGCTAGAGAAAGAATCCTTAACCAAACAAATTATTGAGGAGATCATAAAAAAGATAATTTTGGGAAACAAAATTTTAATAATTTTTGCAGAATCTGTGAAAATAGAATTAGAACAGAAATAATAGAGTGTGAAAAAGATTCAAATCAAAAATCACTGATATAAATTGAATATTTGAAATACATAAGGAAATGATTCATATGTATGATATCAAGAGCCAATCTTTGTTAGATAGATAAGTGATCAGTTTTCTTTCTTTTTTAATTAATTTTTTCCAGTGAACAAAAATAGATTTTCTCTTCTCTTCTCTCCTACCAAGTCCAGGTATTCTATACTTTTATGTCCCCTCAAAGTCATAACTCAGGGGTTTCCACTAAAATATTAACTTTTTAATATTAGTGTATAATGAGTTCAAATCAGAAGAAATTTAATAAAATATCATAAGAAAAATAGTAACAGAGTATTCTTCCATAAATTTGGACCCCATTCTCTGAGGAATATTTGGATCTCATTCTCTGAGGAATATATATTCTATTCACCAAGTGAATTTAGAGTAACATACATGGAGAACTATATACTTAGGGGAAACATATAGCCATCTGTTTCTGAGGGGTCCATATTCAAGGAACACTTGTGATTAGGGTACATTGTGAAGAGGCACACAAATAGGGGACATGTGTGGCCAGGGTTTTTATGTATGGAAGAATAACATATTACTGATGCAATGGGGTGCTATCATCATTTTTCTTTTGCTGGGGCTACTCTCCACTGAATGTTACATCTGTTTCTGCTGCTCCTTTTCCATTCTCTCTACAACCAGCACCTAATCTTCACATCTTTACTCCCTTCAATTAATTTTTTCAGCTTCTGTTTGCCAAGGTAGTGACTAGAAAGCAATTTTTTCCTAATTCCTCAGTGAAGTAATAGTTTTTTCATTATAACTAGAGGCTATGAATCATCCTCTCCAACCTAAGGTCACTATAACAAAGACCTGGCAGAGCAGCTACAGGCTAATATGATAGTTACTCTCTCAACTCCCTATGTCTGGGGCTTGTTAAGTCCTTTATATCAAACAACAACATATCTAATGGAGAATTAAAAACTCCTCAGAACTCCTGTTTAATCCCTGATGGGGATCTTATAATTTCAAAACTGGATATATGGATTTCAGGGTCAAATGGGATATTTGTAAAATACTATTGTTGTTGTTTGTTCTTTGTTATCCAAGAGGACCATGACATCAGGGAGGTGATACCATGACAGCAAGTGAATTGGATTTAAGTGAGGGAGGGCTGTGCAAAGTCACTTGTCTCACTTTCCCCTCTAGAGCCATCTGCGTCCAGTGACAAGATAAAGATGAAGACAACTGGAAATGACCCTAGATGAAATGGGACAACTTGACCTTAGCTTAAAAAGGTTCATCAGTTCTCAGTGTTTAAAGTGATTAAAGCTAAGGCAGCAATTGAGGCAAAAAATTTCCTTTTTCACCTAGCTAAAAAAAAATCTAAATAAATAAACAAATGAATCTTTGCCTGGCACATAGTAAATGCTATTTAAATGCATATTTCCTTCCCTTTGTCTCCTTTCCCTCAAAGAATTCTGAAAACGGTGTGTGTAGAAGCTATCCCATGAGATCTATTTCAGTCCCCAAATGAGTCTTGCTAGGTAGGGAAAGACAAGAACAAAAATAGATAAGAATGCTACACGTCAGAACTCTGAGATTCAAACCCTGTGTTTTAAATTTTTGTCTTTCCAAAATAAGTATGACAGACTTCCCAGGCTTTGAGGCAACTTACATTGTCATAACTTCTTCCTGAATAATCAGGCAACCTGCTAAAAATACATATATAAATGCATACATAAATATATATATTCATGTATATAAAGTATCCCCAAAGTCTCAGTAAAATACTATGTATTTATATATATATATATATAATTTGTTTATTACATATTAATGTTATGTGTGTTTATTATATATTTACATTGTACACAATATATTTATATTCATATTCTATGTATATATTTTATTTATTATATAATCATGCTACATAATTATATGAAATAGCCATATATATATAAATGAAAAATCCATATATGTAAATATATATATGGATAGGTAATTAGATGAATAGAGTCTTCCCTAGAGAAATTATAGGAATATCCTACTCATTCTTAACTAGGGAGCCAGTACTCTTTGGATTAAATTCCCCTTTCTGCTTTTAAGCATATTAACATGATTTCACTTCATCCTTAGTCCTACCTAAAGCATACTATTTTCCCTCAGTCTCTGGTCCAACTGAACTAAAAAGGAGGATATTGGCAAGATTTGAAGCTGCAGACTGCCTCTGTTCAGAGAAAAGAACACAATGGTCACTGCTATAACCTTATTGTATCTTAAATGAAGTTAGCAAAAAGGGCCTCTGGTAAGGAAAATAAGCAGTGTCACCTGAACTGGCACCAGTCCCAGAAATTACATTTAGGGTCCTTGTAAATACACTCTTGCACTTTGCTCAAGATGCTCTTGAGTATAATATCCTGATTGGGTCTGTATTTATGCATCCTTTTAACTGGTCTGTGTTTGAGCCTCAGACTTGGGGACCAAACCCATCCAGAGACAGACAGAATTTAAGAAGCCTTAGGCCTTTAGTTCAGTGGTTCCATGTCTAGTCAAATTCATTTCTGGTCCTACTTTGATTGTCAATTCTAATAATAGAACTCTTGCCCAAGTCCCCTGTGTTCTGGTCTATTTTAGGTTCCTGGCCAGTAAGTGCTCCAGCTGCATTGGGACTGGAGTTCTGTCAGATCCCCTTCTAATTTATTAAGTTCAATCCATCACTTACTAACTGCTTAGTGTATCCAATGGGCTGTACTAGGCTTCAGAGAAACAAAGATGGAACAATACCGAGTCAAATCAAGTTAACAATCATTTGTCAAGCATCCACTATGTGCTAAGATACAGAGAAAGGCAAATGACAATCCTTTCCCCCAAGAATACCTCAGGCAGCTAGATGGCACAGTGCACAGAGAGCCAGGCTAGAGTCAGGAAGATTCATCGTCCTGAGTTCAAATTTGGCCTCAGATAATTACTGGCTATGTGCAAGTCACTTAACTCCGTTTCAGTTTCCTCATCTGGAAAGTAAGCTGGAAAAGGTACTAACAAATTGCACCATTTTATTTTTTTGCCAAGAAAACCCCAAATAGGGTGACAGAGTCAAAAAAACAATTGAATTGAACTGCAACTATATAATTTAAATTATAATGAAAGGAAAAAAATATTGGAAAATAGATGGAAAAGATTTGCACTCTGTTCACAGTTTGTTTTGTCACACCCTAACTAAACATTAGGTATATATGGCTTGTTTTTGGATCTTTTGCTTGCTGTATTGTTACAAATAAAGTTACTATGAATTTTTAGGTCTTTGTTTTCTTTTCAATAAAATCCTTTGGGCATAGAGGATCCCTGAGTTAAAGGTATGAAAAGTATTGGATCTTATGGTAACGTTCTTTATTGATTTCCAGAGATCATACTAATTCGTAGTCCTGTATTCAATGTAACTACGGGCTTGTTTCTTTTGAGTTGCTCTTTTTACTTTCAGACAAAGAAAGTCAGTGTTGGGGATTATAGGCAGGAAGGAATTTTCATTCAATAGCAAGGTTTCCAAAATGACCAAAAGACTCATGCTTCTTTCCTGAACAAGGATGGAATTCTATATTAACCAAATATTGACAATCTATGGAAAAGATCACAGATCTTCACTGCTTCAGGGGCTACTTCTCTTTCCTTGTGGGAGTCACTGCTGATCCCAGGAGGAACTATCTGGCAAGCAGTCTTTCCCACTTGGGAGTGTCATCACCCTTCTCCAACCTCAGGACACTCTCAAAAGTAGAATGATAGAGCCTTGGCTCAGAATCTTAAAAATGCTGCCAATACCTTCTATAGATCATTATGCAACATGAAAGAGCATGCTTTTGCAGGGAAAAGGTACTGTTTTTAATGAGCAAACAACTTTTAATTATCCATAGGAGAACTATATCTAGGTCACAGGGAAGACATACCTGAATTATAGAGGCTAATGAACTAGAGGATCTACCTGAAGGATAATAGAAAATAAGTTTTAACTTGCCAAATGAAGTTAATAAGCTTTTTTATCTAGGATCTGATCAGAGAGGTCAAATAATCAGAATTTTACCCCACAATCTTATATGATGAAAAGTAGAATAATGATGATCTGTAATACATTAAGGGTTATCAAAGAAAGATCAAATTGTATTTAGTATAATTTTCTCATGAGCGATATTTAGTTATATTATGATTCCTTGACAACTGCTTTTTATGAATAGTCATATATTGCTAATTCTAAGTTCACTAGAATATTCAACTTAGCATTGTGCTCTATACCTCTAGCTTTCTGATTAATTAGGAGCTTGCTGTATTTAAATATAAGTCATTGACTAACTAAATATTCTTCATCTGTAAAGTGAGAGGGTTGAACTACATGATTTCTAACTTCCAGTTATGGAAATTCCAGGGAAAATCTTGGAGTTTTCTAAGAATTCCTGGGCATTAATTCTTTAGAATTAACAAAAAAAAAAGAAAAAAGCAACTAGTTAGAGATTAGCAGCAAGATGTTTTAACCAGGATGGTGGGATTGCCTTATCAGGGTAAAAAAGTTAGAAAAACTGACATAAATTGGAAGGTTTGGATCATTAGGAGATGTAATGAGTTAATTAGTCAGTAATTGCCTACTATTTTTGCTTTACAAAGTACTTACATTTTTCCCCTTGGCAGGTTAGCAATAGTATCCTATTAACTAATAGAGAAAATGTTCATAGATTCAGATTTAGAATATGATGAGTTAAAAGGTACCCCAGAAGCCATTTTGTTAAACTCACACTTGAAAGGAATTCTCACTTGGGTTTAGTGGAAGATCTCTGAGGAAGGAAACTCACTGCTTCTCAAGGCAATAACTTCAACTTTTGGACAGCTCCCCTTTGTAGGAAGCTTTAAATGACATCAAGCTGAAATTACAAAATTACAAAAGGCCAATTTCAGTTTGATGTCAGTAAAGACTTGGTAATTTCTCAAATTCAACTATAAGACTTTACACTTATTCTTTATCAATTTTTTTTCATGTTAGTTTTAACACAGTCCTCTGGACTGTGTACATTTTTGTGGAAATCTGATTCCGTCATCCAGTGTTAGCTGATTCTCAAAGCTTTGTATCTTTTGAAAATGTGAAGACTATGCCTTCAATGCTTTAATCCAAGTCATTGATAAAAAAACAATATTAATGAACACAGGGACTACCTCTGGAGCACTTCACTGGAGAACTCTCCCCACATTGGCATTGAATCCAGCAAACCATATCTGAATCCATCTAATTTTAGAATATCTTCTCAAGCTGCATAATAGGCACTCTATTAGTTTCCAGCCTCTACCAAAAGAGCTGCAATAAGTATTTTTATTCACACGGGTCCCTTTCCTATTTCTTTGACCACTTCAGGGATAGTAGTAGAATTTCAGGGTCAAAGGTTTATAATTTTTTGGCCATAGCTCTGAACTGCATTCCAGAATGGTTGGACCAATTCACATCTCCACCAGTAACGTATCAATGTGTTAATATTCTAATAGGCTCATACAACATTTATTGTTTTTGCTAAGGGCAGCAGGTGGTCCTATAGATAGAGGACTGGCCTTGAAGTCAAGAAAATCAAGTTCAAATCCCGCCTCAAATATATTCTAGTTGTATCACCCTGGGCAAGTCACCTTACCACTTCATCCTCAATTTCCTCATTTATAAAGTGGAAAAAATTATTGCACCAATTTCAGATACTTGTTTTGAGGGTCAAATGAATTAACATATGTAAAACATTTTATAAACATTAAAGGACTATATAAAATCCTAACTATTATTCACTATTGTAATCTTTGCCAATTTGAGTTTCTTTAATTTTTTAATTTAAAAAACTCTATTTGTTCATAAAAAAGCTCACATTTTAATGACAGAGATAATATGCAAATATATGATATGCAATGTAAGATAATATGTGTTATAATATGATATGATATAACATTATACTATGTAATATAATATAACTATGGAAGATAATTTCAAATGAGTAGTCACTAACACAGAAGGGACTGGAAAGATCTTTAGCAGAAGGTAGGATTTGAACTGAGTCTTAAAGAAAGGGAGGGAAACTAAGATGTGGAGATGAATAGGAGAGCATCCAATCAATAAACTTCATCAATAAATATTTGTTAAGTACATATGATATGCCAGGCATTAGGGTAAACATTGGGCATGGGGAACAGCAAGTACAAAGAAATGGGAGATGGACTATTGTGCCCAAGAAACTATAAGCAGTGTAGCTGGATCTTAAGAGTTATTAAAGGGGAGTAGTGGGTTGAAGATTAGAAAGATATGAGGGAACACATTATAAAAAGTACCATATGCTAAATTAAGGAGTTTATTTCTGATACTAAAGGTAAAAGGGAGCCATTGAAAGTCACTGGGCATGATGTGAGAGTTATGATTTAAGAAAAATCATCTTGGTAGCTGAGTGGAGATTAGAGGAAGGAAAGACTTGAGACAGGGAGACAAAGAAGACTATGTTCAGCTAAGAGATGATGAAGAAAGAAATCACATTGTGCTTATGTGTGGTGAGAAAAAGGCATATGTATGAAAGATGTGCAAGTAAACAATAAAATCTGGTAAAGGGGTTTATATCTATGGTGAATGAGAGTGGAAAATCAATGATGACAAATGTTATCCTCTGTGTCAAAGATGGTGAGAGATCACAATGATTTTGAGGATGAGAGTGCCCTTGATAACAATGGGGAATGATTGGAGAGGAGTTCTGCTATGTGGATGTGGAGTTTGAGATGCCAAGGGGACATGTCTAAGGGGCAAGTGGTAATGTGTGATTAGCTAATGAAGAATCAATACTTGTAAGCCCATTGACTAAACTTTTCTGGATCCCTTCATAAAGCCAACCCTCTTGTGAGATAGTGACATTATATCCTATGAGACCCACAAGGGCCTTAATTGCTTGAAGAATGCCATGGGGAGGGGGCAGAAGATGGAAAATGTCTTGTCTTTAGAAGGAGAATCAATACAGGAGATGGTCGTAGGGTAGGGTTATGATGAAATGAGAAGCAGGCAGGGACCACTTTCCCCAATTCCCAGCAGCCTTGAGATGCATAAATTAAGCAATTTATCCAAGTTACTGTTAGTAAGGGGCAGGGCCAGCACTCCAAAATAAGTTCATAAAAGAATCCCCTCTGTGACATCTCCAACAGATGGTTCCACTGAAAAAATAAAGGAACAAAAAAGCATTTATTTAACTTATACCATGTGCCAGACCTTGTATTGTGCACAGCTGACAACAATTGCAAGTGAAATGAGACAGTTCCATAACACTTATATGGGAATGGTGTCCAGGAAACATAATATCTGGGGATTTCAAAAGGGGACGACTTGATGTGGAGGGTACTCAAGTGCCATCTCATTTCTAGCAATGACAGCAGTACCAATTTGATTATTTTGCTCAGATTAAGAGGTAGGAAGAGATAGCATACATACATTGCAGAGTAGATGATTGCTAAGTGGACAGTGAGGTGGGAAATGAAGCATAGAAAACTATATGGTCTAAGTTCTGGGTCTAGTTAAAGATGGTGAGCTAGTCACTCATCAATCAAGGCTCCCAGCCCTAGAGTTGGAGTTTTGCTAGATGGATTAACTTATTTAGGGAAAATGGAATGATATTTTCTGGTATGTTTATCTTCGAATGAAGTGCAAACAACTACAAACAATAGTTTGTATCCAGAAGTGCTGTTCCTGTTGAATACACCCTCAATTAGCTCTACATTTATCACTTATTTGTTGGCAAGATTCTCAGACTTTTTAGGTTTTTTTTTTTATGTGAGGACTATAATTGGAGAGGTTTTCAAAATTTTGTAACTTCAAAATAAGTGCCTAATTTAGTTTTATTATAAAGTTATTATGAAGTGATGAGGTAAATTACTCTATATGAATGAGACAGATAATTCCATAGTTGAACAATACTAATTATGAGAGGGTTCTTTCTTTAGTGACAACATAAGGACTTTGGGACCTCAGAGTCCAATAAAGGGTATGAACATTAGATATGTTGAGCCTCAGTGATCTGATCCAGACCTTGGAAAAGCAAATTGTTCTGGAACAGTACCAATGAACCAACTGTTATGCCCAACATGGAGAGAGAGTCCTCAGCATGCTCACAATTTAAATCAAAATGGTCAGGTCTTTAATTTTATTTTATGATCCACTCTGTAAGGGATAAAAAAAACTTCCAGGCATCAGTCCTTTGGCTAACCTCAAGTGCTATAGTTCTGCTTAATTGGAAACATATTGAAGAGTGTCTTTTCCCATCTGCTTTTCATTCTGAACGGAAGCATCATCTGCTTCATATTACACACATTCTAAGTGTCTGATGGGCTCAGGGGACTGCAAAGTTAGGGCATGTTGACAGGAGATATTGAAATTTTAATCTAATGTAAGGTAGTGTACCTGTGGAAGGGGCACTTTAGGACACAAACAGCTAAGGGGCACACAAGCTGCTTAGACTACAAAGTCCTTTGGCATTTAAAGTTCTTCACAACCTGGCTCCTTTCCAGTTTTCTTTCATTTTATGTTGCTGCAAGAAGCCTCCAGTCCAGCCATAATGGGCATGTTCTGTTCCTTGCATTTGACAGTCCATTTCCCATTTTCGTGTCTTTGACTTGATGTTCCCTATGCAGTACTCCTCTTTCCAATCTCCAACTCTCTTGGCTTGTTTGCCAAGCAGATTCCCTGGAGTTAGCTAGATGGTACAGAGGGTAGCATTCTGAGCCTGGAGTCAAGAATACCTTAGTTCAAATCTAGTCTCAGATACTTGTGTGATTGGACATGTCACCTAATTTCTGTTTACCTTGTTCCCTTAGCTCTTAATTGGCATAATAATAGAGTCTACTTCACTACTTTACAGAGTTGTTTTTAGGATTAAATGAGATAATATTTGTTTTTTTTTTAAAGGTAAAATCGAAAGTTTTACTAAAAAAGTTAACAATGGAAGAATAGAATAAAAATGGTTATTTAGCTGGGAAAACATTTTTACATTCAAAGGTTCTGATAAAGGTCTCATTTCTAAAATATATAGAGAATTGACTCAAATTTATAAGAATTTAAGCCACTCTCCAATCAATAAATGGTCAAAGGATATGAACATACACTTTTCAGATGATGAAATTAAAACTATTTCCAGTCATATGAAAAGGTGCTCCAAATCACTATTGATCAGAGAAATGCAAATTAAGACAACTCTGAGGTACCACTACACACCTGTCAGATTGACTAAAATGACAGGAAAGGTTAATGATAAATGTTGGAGGGGATGTGGGAAAACTGGGACACTAATACATTGTTGGTGGAACTGTGAACGGATCCAACCATTCTGGAGAGCAATTTGGAGCTATGCTCAAAAAGTTATCAAGCTGTGCATACCCTTTGACCCAGCAGTGTTTCTATTGGGCTTATATCCCAAAGAGATCTTAAAGGAGGGAAAAGGACCCACATGTGCAAGAATGTTTGTGGCAGCCCTTTTTGTAGTGGCTAGAAACTGGAAACTGAATGGATGCCCATAAATTGGAGAATGGCTGAATAAATTATGGTATATGAATGTTATGGAATATTATTGTTCTGTGAGAAACGACCAGCAGGACGATTTCAGAGAGGCCTGGAGAGACTTGCATGGACTGATGCTGAGTGAAATGAGCAGAACCAGTAGATGATTACACATGGCAACAACAAGACTATATGATGATCAATTCTGATGGACTTGCTTCTCTTCAACAATGAAATGCTTCAAACTAGTTCCAATTGTTCAGTGATGAAGAGAGCCATCTACACTCAGAGAGAGGACTGTGGGAACTGAATGGGGTTCACAACATAGCATTTTCACTCTTTTTGTTGTTGCTTGCTTTCATTTTATTTTGCCTTTTTTACTGGTTTGATTTGATTTTTCTTGTGCAGCATAATAATTGTATAAATATGTATGCATACATTAGATTTTATATATATTTCTACTATGTTTAACATATATTGGACTACTTGCCATGTAGGGGAGGGCGTGGGGAAAGGTAAGGAAAATTGCAACATAAGGTTTTGCAAGGGCTAATGTTGAAGAATTGTCCATGCATATGTTTTGAAAAATAAAAAACTTTAATAAAAAATGGTTCTTTAGAAATGTTTACAGCTATAGATGATTTTATAATTGAAAATAACCTTCCCAAATATTTAACAGTAAGACTTATAATTGATCATCTGAAGGGTCTGGAAACAATTTCAAAAATACTTCCCTTCAAATTTTGATTCTAAAAAACTAGGTTGGGTTCATAAACCATACTTACTTTAAGTTAAAAACATCAGTCATCTGTTCAAGAAGAATTTGCTAAATGGTTAAGCAACATATTTAAAACTTGAGTATCCTAAAAAAAAATCACTAAATGAATTTTGGCTTGAGATTAGGACAAAATTTTCAACAATTTCCAAAACATATTTCTGCCATTTTGTGTTATATATTTATGCAAAGCTGTGTTCAAAGAGATAATATTTGTAAAGTGCTTAGCACAGTGCCTGGCACATAGTAGGTTCTACATAAATACTCATTCCCTTCCCCTTGTCTGTCCCCTTTCCTCTGACTCCCAATTAGTGCCATCCCTTCTAAGATTACCTTCCTTCTGATGGACATGGCTCTCTTCAACAATGAAATGTTTCAAACCAGTTCCAATTGTTCAGTGAAGAAAGCCATATACACCCAGAGAGAGGGATGTGAAATGTGGACCACAACATAACATTTTCATGCTCTCAATTGATGTTTGCTTACATTGTATTTCCTTTATCTGATAGGTCTTTCTTGTAGATACGATTTTTCTTGCACAGCAATGATAAGTGTGGAAATATATCTATATATATATTCCATTTGTCAATTATTTTAACATAATTAACATGTAGTGGATATCCTGCCATCTAGGGGAGGGGTGGGGACTAGGGGGGAAAAATTTGTAACAGAAAGCTTTCTAAGGGTCAATGTTGAAGAATTACCCATACATATGTTTTACAAACAAAAAAGTTTTAATTAAAAAAAAAAGATTACCTTTCTTCTATCTTTTAAATGTACCTATTTGAACACCTTATTTTCCCTGTGGAATCTAAACTCCTTGTTTGTTCTTTGTATCACCAGACACATAGCCCTTGTTAAATAACTGGAAAGCAATTGATAAGTTAAATGATTTGAGAGTATCATCCTTACTCACTCCCCATTATATTTCTCATTTTAGGTTGTAGGGGTATAGGAGTATTGAGGGAAGATTCTGGTGTAAGGGCTGCTTTCCACCTTTGGTATCCACATGATTCATCCAACTCTTACCTGTAGTTCCAAGTGGCCAAACCCTGATCAACCATTTAGGCAGACAGGTTAGACCAGGTTGAGGGTAACGAAAGGGTCTCAAAGGTTTTGGTGAGCTGGGGGAGATGTCTATCACAAGCATGTGAAGACTTCCCACCGAAGAATGGATAGAGGAGAACAATTTCTTCCAATGGCCATGAAGATGGCTGAAACTGGCAGATGCCTTCTCAAGGTGAATTGCCAAGCATTCAAACTCTACTGCAGAGAGCCTGGGTCTGAGGAGTTGGTCATGTTGTTTGAAAGCCAAATGCATCTCTGTTTTCTCGAGGCAAGCACCCACATAGAGATCAGAAGAAGGGATAAAAGGAAACTCTCAAGGTCCTTCTGAAGAATTTTAGAATCAATTATGAGAAATAATAGACATTGACACAGGCCTGCCTAGCATAGCATGCCGGTATCAAAGAAGGTATTGTGTTCTGTGAGCAAAGAAGAATTTCAGTAGCTCAAAATCAATAAGAGATGAGCAAATTTGGAACCTATTTAACAAATATTCATATGAATTATTTGTGTCTGACATATGGTGTGACCTTCTGCGGTCTGATCAGCCAGAGTTGGACACAACATGCCTTGACCCCAAAATAGTGATTTTGGTCCTTTTAAAGAACAAAGGACAACAACCAACAGTTTGGTTTGGTGCCTGCTATATGACTGTACTTGTACTATTCCTACCAAGACATTTGCAAAACATATGCAATCCAAGCCCTGATCTCAAGCTAACAATAATAGTAAGCATTTAGTATATTAATAATAATGAACTAGCATTTATAGAGTACTATGTGCCAAATACCATGTTAAATTCTTGAAATATATTATGTCATTTGATCTTAACAACCCTGTAAGGTAGGTGCTATTATCTCCATGTTATAGATGAGGAAAAGAAGGTAGACCAAGATTAAGGGACTTGCTCAGGATCATACAGTAATATGTGTCTGAGGTTGGATTTGAACTTAGAATTCCTCCCAATGATCTCTCTCTCTCTCTTTCTCATCACTAGATGCTTCTCCAGAGGCCAATAATCTTATTTAGAAACACACACACACACACACACACACACACACACACACACACACACACACACACACCCCTTTGAAATAGCAACATAAGGTAGCTCATGGTAAGGGCTATATAAGTAATGAGTAGAAGCCTACTGGAGCCAGTTAAAGCTAGGGACAACTGATTGTTAAATTTATATGTTATTAAATTGATTGTTAAATATGAGTGTGAAAATTTATACACCATATATTAAGGCTTTGGTAGCCTTAAAAAAATCAATGTAGAAAATGTGAATAATAATGCAGCTTCTAAGGGAAGTGACTAGAACCAAGAGAACATTATAACATAGCAACAAGACTATGTGATGATCAGTTCTGATGAATGTGGCTCTTTTCAACAATGAGGTGATTCAGGTAAATTCCAATAAACTCGTAATGGAGAGAGCCATCTGCACCCAGAAAGAGAGCTATGGGAACTGAATATGGGTCACAATATAGTATTTTCATCTTTTTTGTTGTTATTTGCTTGCTTTTTGTTTTCTTTCCCATTTTTTCCATTTTGATCTGATTTTTCTTGTACCATATGATAATTGTGCAAATATGTATAGAAGAATTGCACATGTATAGCATATTGGATTACTTGCTGACTAGAGGAGGGGGTGGAGGAAAAGAAAGGGAAAAAAAAATGAAGCACAAAGTCTTTCAAGGGTGAATGTTGAAAATTATTTTTGCATATATTTTGAAAATAAAATTATTATTTTAAAAAAGAAAATAGAAAAAAAGTAATGCAGCTTCAAATTAAAAGTGTGTTATGTTTCTATAAAAAAAGAAAGATAACAAAATATGGCAATAGTCTGTGTTTCAGGGGTAATGGGAAGGTAGATACATACCTGGATGCATTGTCGGTGAAATTTGGAATTGGTACAATTATTTTGGAAAATAATTTGGAATCATGAGAAGAAAGTGATTAAAATATCCATACCCTTTATAACATATTTTTCCATTAATGGGCTTATACCCCAAAGAAGCCATCACTAAAAAGAAAATCCCCACATACACCAAAATATTTGTAGGACTCTTTGTAATAGCAAAGAAATAGAAACAAAATAGATGTCTATTGATTGGGTTATACCTAAATAAATTGTGTGCACAAACGTAATGGAATATTACTGTGTTGTCAGGAATGATGAATGCAATAAATACAGAGAAGCATGGAAAGATCTACATGATAGAGTGAAGCAAGCAGTGCCAAGAAAACAATAGACACAAAAGTTAAAATAATGCAAGGGGAATGAGCAACCTCAAATTAAAAAAAAAAAAACTAAGGTACATTTGTAGGTTTTGGGACAAAATTTGCAATTTTGTCATTGTATCGATTGGTTGTGATGATTTTTTTCTTCTTTTTCTTCTTTTTCGGTCTTTTAAAAAAAAATACAGCTTTGTAGACAGAATGCTTCTCTGGAAGAGGGAAGGGGAGGGATACTGGGGAAAACAATAATGATGGTTTAAAAAAGACAACAATGAAAAACTTAATTTTTAAAAATGTGGCATGTGTACATTTTTGCCCTATGAAGGCACTTAAACATTTACCAACATACCCAGTTAAGTGCTAAAGGAATTTGAAAGAGAGAGCCTGTCCTATGGGGAAGGTCTTGTTATCTTGGGCACCTTTTGCATTTTAGGGGGAAGGTGGGAAGAAACCTGGGTAGAATTTAATTTTTTAAAAGCTAGTTGTTGACCGCATATACATACCAGAAATGCTTGATGGAGAAAAATGGCCCAATTCCGTGAATTTAGCTGACTACTCCTGAACCTTTATTCCTCCTATTCATTTGTATGTGAGAGCCAAAGAGTATGGGGTCTGAAAAGCATGGAGGTCCCAAACCCAGAGAGTTCTTAGCAGTTTGCTGGAAGGTGAATATTTAAATGGATGAGGATTAGTTTAAAAATTAAAAATTAAGAAAGGATTTAAATAATTTTTCTGATCCTAAATCAAGTTGAGACTCTGGGCAGAAGCCCTGATCTTAGTGGTCAAGGCGTAATGCTAAAAACAAAGGAATGAATTAATGAATGAATAAACAAACAAATAAACAAACATAAGCCAAAAGACACAGGTTTGCTATTGTCCCTGTATTCTCAAGAGCTTAGTTCTTGGGATGTAGAATCTCCTTCTGGAGAAAATGTATATATTCTCAACCTGGATTCGAGAAATACAGACTTCCTATGGAAGAACTATTGATGGCTGAGTGAGTTAGAGTTCTAAAAGATCTAAAGGATCTGTAGAAGAAAAACCTCTAGGCTTTCAATTAAAAGAGAAGTGATGGAATGCACTCCTGTGAGAAAGAAGTTTCAGTTCTCAGGTAAAGACTACAGTGAAATCCTGAATCTGGAAGTAAAGGGAAACTTAACAGAGTGGTGCCTGGCAGGAGTCAGAAGGGACTACAGCACTAGCAGACATCCAAATCATCAGGGAACAGCTCCTAAAGGAAGGAAAGAGGGAGTGAAGGAAGGAAGGAGAGAAGAAAAAAGGAGGGATGTAGGAAAAGAAGAAAGGAATAGAGGGGCAAAAGAAAGAAGGAAGGGAGGAAGGAAGACAAGGAAGGAAAGGAGGAAGGAAAGAAGGAAGGGAGGGAGGCAAGGAAGGGAGGAAGAGTGGAAAACAAGAAAGAACAAGGGAAGGGAAGCAAGAGAGGGAAGGAGGGAGACCCTGCCTGTGGTTGCTAAAAATAAAGGGAAGGAGGCAGACAGGGAAGGAAAAAAAGCAAGGGAAGAAGGAAAAAAGCAAGGCAAGAAGGGAGACAGGAAGGAAGGAGGGAAGTAAGGAAGGATGGAAGGAAAAAAGTAAGTGAGGAGAGTATAAAGGAAAGAAAAAAGGAAGAAAGGAAATAAGTATTTATTAAGTGCCTATTATGTGCTAGACACCAACAAGAATTTTACAAATATTATCTATTTGATCCTCATAATGTTTCTTTGAGATAACTGCTATTTTTATTCTCATTTTACAGTTGAGGAAATTGAGTCAGGAAGTGTTTAAATCCAGAGTCACACAACTAGTTAAATATTTGAGACCAGAATTTATCTCAGGTCTTTCTAATTACAGGCTCAGGTGCAATCCACTGTTCCACTTGACTGCCTCCCTGGGATTGTATTTCATACTCAGCAGAGAATTCATAGCCTGACCCACATGCCATAGCCACATGCCCCTTGAAACCAGCAAAGAATAAGCCACCAAGGACCAAGTATGCTAAAGACACCAGCAGCCATTCAGACTGGGAGGCTTTCCATGAAACCAGGGTCCTGGTTATATGTAAGGACTTCTCTTTATGAGTTCCTTGGGGTGCACATTCTTCCTATTGCAGGTGTATGCATTATAGGAGAATAATATGTCCCAGGTTCACGAGGAAAAAAATTTTTATAATTACTGTTTTTCTATGCTGTTTCATGGCAAACCTTTGCCTTGAACTGGATGTATAGTTTACCTGATAAGTGAAGGTAAACTCATTGGTGAGGGCTACTGGGCCATGGATTTGAATGGATTCACAGAATAGCTTAAGCATAAAGTAACCTTAGGAGAAAGAAAGAAATGTATGAATTCAGGCTGTCCCCCACGCCCCAAGTGCTACTTATGAAACAGCCTTCAGGATGAGAACAGTAGCAACTGTAGGTACAATATTTATTTTGTCATGGCTTGCCCTTGCCACCCCTTCATACACATAAACAGAAACAGCATTATTTCTTTATTTTTCTAGGATTGTAGACAGTTACAATGCTCTACAAAGGAAAGAACAAAAAGGCAAGCCCCCTAGCCCTGGGAAGCTTGGAATGAAAAGCCCAAGCTGGAGCACATCCAGGAGAATGGAAAGAAGTACCACATACCAGGCACTTAGGGGATTGAGGTCATCCTGACAGGAGGCAGGTGCCAAACATAGCCTCCTCTTGTGTTTGTATTTATTTCATCAGGGAAGGGGCCAGGCTGAGACCCAGGCTCTGTGAAGAAATAACTAGAAATTGTGTGGAGATGAGGAGAGCTAAAGCTGGGTCACTTGCAATGCAGCCAGGATGAATTAGAAAAGAAAGGCTGAGGGAGAGGGTTCTAGCAAAGTATGATTCCAGGGACAGCAAGCAACCAAGCTCATCAGCAAAATAAAACATTCAGAGAAATCAATGGAATCATAATGAAACCTGAAACAATGGGATTAAATATTCGTGGTAAGGTAGATGAATCAGGGGAAACTATTGACTTCTCTCCTGTGTTTGGTACCCATTGGCTATTTCAGTCAACATAGGACCATAGATTGAGAGGTACAAGAAACTTTAAAGGTCATATTGTCTCATTCACTTATTTTACAAAGGAAATAAAATTAAGGAGATTTAAGGAATTTCCCTGTCTTCACATAGTTTATAGATGGCTTATAGATTCTACCTTTCACATTTATAAACTATGTGAAAGGTAGAATTTGAACCCAGGTGTCCCCCACATTAGTCCAGCTTTCTTTTTTGCTATATCATACTGCTTATCATCATGCCTTTGAAGAAGGGTAGGGATACAAAGAATCATAACAGTACAAACGGGTGATCTATTTTTTGCCAGAAATCAAAGCGATGGAAGGAAAGTAATAGTGGAGAATGGGGCAAAAGAATTGAGTACCCTGAGTATTCTTACCTTAAAATCCTTAAAATCCAAAATTTATGGATTGCAAAGCACATTAACTCAAATGATGCTTAAAATGCAACTATGAGAGGGTGGGGCAAATAATCATCTTCATTTGTAAAGGCCCAAAAAATTAAGTTACTTTCCTAAAGTCACATAGTAAGCTGGTGACAAAGTTAAAATTAGGATCTAGCTTCAGTGCTATTTCTAATGCCTACCAAACAGCCTAGAATATGTGGCCATAATTTATTTTCTACCTACATTATTTATTATTATTGAAGCAACATTTATTAGGCACTTATATGCCAGATGTTGTGCTATGTAATGGGGAAATAGACACACAAAGTAAGAGTATTTCTGTTCTTAAATTCTTATATTCAAAAAAAGGAACATAATATACACAGAGGAGGGATGTACAGAAAGAAGTATTTTGGCCTGAGAAGCCACAGAGCTTGATAAATGGAGGATGATTAGTGGGTGCAGTGGATAGAGTTCTAGCTCAGTGGTTAAAGTATAGGAAAGTATAGGGCCCATGGTCAGGAAGACTCATCTTCCTGAGTTCAAATCTGGCCTCAGACACCATGGACAAGTCACTTAACTGTTTGCCTGTTTGCCTCAATTTCTCTGAAAATGAGTTATCTATAAAGTATCTTTGCCAAGAAAACTTTGAATGGGGATCATGAAGAATTGAACACACCTAAACCAATCAGATAATAATTATAATAACACCAGAGGCTTGTCATTAATAGGGTGCTCTGGAGTTAGGTTCAAATCTCACTTCTTACACAGATTATCTCTGTGACCCTGGGCAAGCCACTCTAAATCTGTGATCCTTGATTTGATTATGGCTTTAAGAGAAAAAAGGTGGGAATTGGGGTGTGGTGCAGCAGCAGGTGGCCACAGTACTCTGTGGTAGGACCGATGTGATGAATCTAACCTCTCAAGAAGTGAGGTCCCATTGTGAGAAAACTGACTTGGAGGAAGTAAAGATAAAGAAATAATTCCATTTTGTAATTGTATCAGAGTATTGGGATTTAAGCTTATTTTCTGTAGATTCTCCTAAAGCATCTTTGAAATAACCAGAAGCAGACGGGACAACCGGTGCTTCATTTTATTTCACATGGTTTTAATTTATTTCATTATATCTCTGTATTTTGAGGAATTTTCCATCCTTAAGTTTTATGTGCCTTAGGCAACTGCCCAGGATTTACATGCTCAGAGGCAGCTAGGTGGTCCAGGGTAGAATGTTGGGACTAAGGTTAGGAAAACCTGAGCTCAAAGCCTCAGATACTTCTTAGCTAAATGACCAGAGGCCAGTGACTTAATCTCTTAATCTGCCTCAAATTTCCTCAATTTTAAAATGGGATTAGAAATTGCAACCTACCTAATAGAATTGTTGTGAAGGTCAAATATGATCAATTTGTAAAGTGCTTAGTACAGTGCCTGGCACGTAATAGGTGCTACACAAATGTTAGTTGTTTTTATTATCACATATTAACTTGCAGACTGCTATCATCTGTGTGGGCTAAGTAAGTTTCCACATCAGTAGTTTCCTGCACGGGTGAAATTATAAATCTTTCAAGAGTAAAAAGATAAAACAAAGCAATGTGGCATAGTAGAATTGATGCTGGATTTGGAATCAGAGGGCCTGGGCTTAGATTCATTTGCTCCTTATGTGTCCTCAGGTAAGGCTTTTAACTTCTTTAGGTCATTGTTGTTGTTATTCAGTTATTTCAGTTATGTCTGACTTTTTATGAGCTCATTTGAGATTTTCTTAGCAAAGGTATTGAAGTAGTTTGCTATTCGCTTCTCCCAACTCATTTCACAGATGAAGAACCTGAGGTAAACAGGATTAAGTGACTTGTCTGGGGTCACTCAGCTAGTAACTATCTGAGGTCAAATTTGAATTCAGATCTTCCTGACTCTAGCTGCCCACTTATCTAGGCTTCCTTAAAAACAAGAAAGTTGTCTCATTCACTAATATAACAGGAAAAGATAATGCTAAATGCTGGATGCAATGTGGGAAAACTGGGACACTAATGTTAGAATTGTGAAGTGATCCATTGGAATTATGTTCAAAGGATTATAAAACTGTGCATACCCTTTGTTCCAGCATTGTTTCTATTGGGTCTTTATCTCAAAGAGATCACAAAAGAGGGAAAAGGACCCATCTGTGCAAAAAACAATTGTAGCAGCTCTTTTTGTAGTGTCAAGGAATTGGAAATTGAGTGGATGTCTGTCATTTGGGGAATGCTAAATAAATTATGTCATATAAATGTAGTGGAATATTGTTCTATAAGAAATAATGAGCAGGCTGATTTCAGAAAAGCTTAGAAAGACTTACATGAACTGGCCAAATGAAATGTGCCAAACCAGAAGAACATTGTACACAATAACAGCAAGATTATGGTGATGACTTAGCTCTTCTCAGTAACAAAATGGCCCAGGACAATTCCAAGAGACTTGTGATGGAAAATGCCATCTGCTTCCAGAGAGAGAATTATGGAGACTCACTATGGATTGAAGCATAGTATTTCCCTTTTTTGTTTGTTTGTTTGCCTTTTCTTTCTCATGGTTTTTTGTCTTTTGGTCTGATTTTTCTTGCACAACATAATAGATTTTAGGGGAAAAGAAACAAAAAAACAAAGAAGTTGGAACAAATAATCTCCAATATCTTTTCTAGCTCTTTAATTATAATTTTATGATCTTAGGATGAATGAATGAATGAAAAAAATTTACTCAGCATCTCCTATGTAATGTCAAGCACTGTACAATGAACAATGGGGGAAAATATAAATGTACGACACCTCCTTCCTTCAAGGTATTTATTCTTTAATAGAGGCAGATAAGATATTATAAATGGAGATGAATTTGATTCCTATCCCAATTACTTAAGTGGTATTTGGAACAGAATATCTTAGTGTTAGCATGTTAACCAAAGTAATCAACAAACTATGGAAATAGAAGGCATCAGGTGGCATAGTTTCCCAAGCTTTCCAACTTTTCCATTGTACTAAGACTATTTCACCAAAGATAGTTAAGCTGAGAAATAGCAATTATCTTTGTTGTAGTAGTGCTTGACTGGCACAAGACCCTATTATTGCTTTGGAGCATTTCAAGGGTGATTGATAAATCAATTAACATTGATAAAGATTAAACTTTTGGCTCTCCCCCAAAAAATATATTCAACATACTTCAATGTATTTATTGTACACTTTAAGTTTAATTTACATTATTAAAAATTTCTCTACCACTTTCCTAAGTCTATATAATTAATGGAACAATGAATCAAGTCCTGATTTGTAGTGTTGTTGTTTTTCTTATCCAGCATTCTCAAAGAGAACCATGATCAGGAAGATAACACCATGACATTCAAGTGAATTGTATTCAAGTAAGGGAGGGCTGTACAAAATAATCTACCTCACTTTCCTCTCTAGAGCCAGCTGGGTCCAGTGGCTGATATATATCAGGCTGACTCAAGATGGATGCAGTGGGAGACCTGATCTGATTGAGGCTGCACCCATTCAGTGATCCAAGTTGTAAACACTCACATTGAAAATTCAACAGTTGGCTCTGGAGTTTGAGCTGGCTACAGCACCCTGCTGATAGAAATAGAAAAAGACCAAAGCCATGTAAGCTTCTGATAATAAGGGAACCAATAGTTTGAACTGCTGGCCCTAACAGAAAACAGGTCTCAGGTAATATCTGGACCAGACTCTTGCTGCTCATGGACTTATTCAATACTGACCACATGCTATGGTTGTAGTTAATCAGAAAACATTTATTAAGTATTTACTATATACCATGCATTGTGCTAAGCACTGAGAATACAAACAAAAGCAAAACACAGTACCTACCATTGAGGAATTCACAGTCTAATGGAGGGAAACAGGAAGACAAGTGTATAGAAACAAATTATATATAAGATACATGGGAAATTATTACCAGAGAGAAGGCACTGGAATTAACAGAAATTGGAGAAGTCTTCTTATAGAAGGATTAGATTTTACATAGGATTTGCAGGAAGTCAGAGAAGTTAGGAGGTAGAAAAGAGGAAGAAAAGCTTTCCAATCATGGGAGATAAGCAGAGAAAAAGCCAGAGCCAAGAGATGGAGGGAACGTCTTGTTTGTGGAACAGCCACAACACAGCACAAGATGGGGATAATTCTTGTAATATATAAGAAGACTGGAAAGGAGAGGGGAAAGGGTAAGGCTATGCAGAATTTTGAGTATCAAAGGATTTTCTATTTAATTCTGGAGGGGTTAGGGAGCCATAGTTTTCTTTATGCATGAGAGTGACATGATTCTTCTGGTCATTTTAGCAGCTGAATGGAGACTAAGTGAGGAGAGAATTGTGGCTTAGAGAACCAGCAGATTAGTGCAGTGATCCAGATGTGAGCTAGTAAGGGCTTGAATCAGAGTGGCAGCAGTATTAGTTGAAAGTAAGACATTTTCTACAAATAATGAAATGGCAAAATCTATACACCATGACAAAAGATTGGATATGGGGATGTTGGAGAAGTGGTGAAAGAATAAGGAGTCAGTGATGCTGGCATTGTAAGCCTGGGGGATTGGAAGTATAGTGGTACTCTCAAAAGTAACAGGGAAATTTGAAAGCAGGGGTTTAAAGGAAAAAATAATAAGTTCAGTTTTGGACATATTGAGTTTAAGATGTCTATTGGACATTCAATTCTATCCTGAAAGGCAGGTGGAAATATAAGACTGAAGGTCAGCAGAGAAGTTAGGGATAGATAAGTAGCTTTGATTAATTAATTAATTAATTAATTTCCCCTAGTTACATTCAAAACAATTTATTTTACTTTTTTTAAAGTTGAGTTTTAGATTCTCTCCCTTATCCCCACTACAATTAAGGATCCACAAGTGAAATTAGGTAAAACATATCCATAAAAGTCAAGTTATGAAAGAAAACCTAGATCTCCCATCCTAATGAAAATAAAAAGCCTAAAGAAAGATTAGGTGGGGGAGAGGAGAGAGAGAGAGAGAGAGAGAGAGAGAGAGAGAGAGAGAGAGAGAGAATGCTTCAATCTGTATTCAGAGACAATCAGTTCCTTTTCTGAGTATGGATAGAATTTCTTATCACAAGTCTTTCAAAATAGCCATGGATGATTGTTCTACTGAGAATAGCAAAGTTATTTACATCTGGTCATTGCAGAACATTGCTATTATTTTGTATACGATATTTTGTATTTTGTATATTTCAGTTTGCTTGAGTTCAAGGAGGACTTTCCGGGCTATTTTTTTTTGTTATTTTTTTTGAAAGCCTCCTGTTCATCATTCCCCATAGTACAATAATATTCCATACTATAGTTTATTGAGCCATTCCCCAAATGATGAACATCCCCTTAATTTTCAAATTTTTTATCAAGTATAGACTTGATAATGGAATCTAAAGATGACTTCTTTGTGTTGTGTGTACTATGTTGGTGTTCTGATCTATTTGCACATAGAGGGGTGGCTATGGTAGATATGTTTTTCTTCTCACAAACATCTCCATAGAGTGAGCTTGAGACCTAAACCAGAGTTGAGGTTAACTACACCTTAACAGAATCTATAATAACAATATAATTCAAATTCAACTGCGGGCTATTTGAGGAAATGCTCTGAGTACCTTTGATGCTCTAAAGAGAGAGTTTGAAAGAGTCTCATACATAACAGAAATTGGAACAAAATGCCGATAGTCACAAAAACAGAGATGAATGGGACCTCAAACGCCATAGGAAGCTCCAAGTCTTGATTTCATAAGAATCTATTATACAACTTCTCTGACAAATTCAACCTTTGCTTGAAGAGCTCCAGTGTTTGGAAGGTCTCCTCCCTTGGCTACCACCTTCTGTTTTTGAATAGCCCTAAATCTTAGGAAGTTTTTTTTTTTTTCCTTTATGTTAAGCCTATATTTCCCTCTCTGTAGCTTTTACCCATTACTCTTTTTTCCTCTGGAGCCAAGCAGAACAAGACGACTAATCTTTTTTCCAGATGACAGGTCTTCAATATCTTATTCTAATTGATCCATATGTTTTCCTTTAAAATCCAATTCAATTTAACACACATTTGTAAATTGCTTACTACAGGTAAAGCATATCTCAAGGCAAGTACTGAGGAAATCAATCTTTTGTATGCTCGTCACTAGCCTTTACTCGGTATTGGTTTAAGGAGGAAGCTCTTCAGCTGGAACTCAATTTGATGTGTATTATATTTATACAAAGGAACTAGTTCTATTTGTGGAATATTTTAGTTTTATAAAAGATTAATTTAAAATGACAAAATTGTGACAAAATTCTAGTATATAGTAAAAATATTGACAGATTAATGACGATAACAATGTATCCATTACTTCCTTTCTACCTCTTGTAATCTGTTTCTTTATTCACCATTACTGTATATATATATATGTATACATATATATATATATAATATTTTACATATAATCTCTCTCTGTCTATATATACAGTGTTTTAGGGAAAATTATTTTGTTTCATTTTACATTGTTTTGACTATCTTCCCATATGTCTTTGTAGTTCTATTTTTCAGTGATGCTTTTAAATCCAACACAATCCATTGCATTCTGTTATATTGATACACTGTTATTTGATTAGCTCTTTTATAATCACTAGACATTTATGTTGTTTCTACCTTTTAGTTTCTACAAATAACATGACTTTAAAATATTTGTGCTGACAATAATTAGCACTTTTTTATTTTTCATTTATAGCCTTAGAGTATATTTTCCAGTAATGGGATTTCTGAGTCAAAGGGTGTGATCAGTGTTATAATTTTCTTTGTGTATGACCAGATAGCTTTCTACATATATTTATTAATTTGCAACGTGTGAAAGTACCTGTTTCTCTGTAATGTTGCCAGCAGTGAGTTTTGTCATTTTTAATTATTATTGTCAATTTGTTGGTTGTATGGTGGTGACTCAAAAAGTTTTTGATTTGAATTAATTTTATTTTAAAAGATGAATATTTTTAGGTGATTACTGTTTGTATTGACTCTTTCCTAAGATATTCAAATCCTTGGGCTGTTTATTTTATGGGAAGTAAGATTGCTCTTTTCATTTTGATTATACTTGAGGGTGTTTATTACTCTTGTGGGTAAACAGTATACTAAAATGGAAAAAATAACAGAATTGCATTCAGAAGAGGTTTGAATCCTACCTCTAACACTTTCCAGGAGTAATTCACCTATTTCATCTGAGCCTCAGTTTCTTTATTTGTAAAATGGGAATAACTGCAATAGCTTTACCTCTCACAGAGTTTTTGTAAAGGAAAATGTTTTGTAAATTTTAAAGAAACCATATAAATGTGAGTAATCATCATTATTATTTTTCATTTACCATGTGCCCAGTAATTTCTTCCATTGTTTTACCCTAGAGGAAATAGGAAGGCACTGAAACTTTTTGAGCATGGAAGTTATATGGTCAGTAATTTGTGTTATATCTGTTCACAACTGAAACTGGATGGATTGAAGAGTAAAGAGCCTGGAAGCAGGGAGACTGATTAGAAAGCCTTTGCAAAATTCTAAACAAAGGACAATAAGAGCCTAAACTAGGGTAGTGGTCATGTGAGTGAAGAGCAGGTGATATATGGGAAATATTATGGTTGTAAAATAGACAAGATTTGGCAACATGCTGAATATGAGTATAAAAAGAAGAGATTGTGAACCTGAGTAATTAGATTGCCCTCTCAACAGAAGTTGAAAGAACAGTGGATTTAGAAGAGAAGATAATAAGTTTTGTTTTAGACATATTGAACTTGAAATGTCTGTGGGACATCAAGACAAAGATATTCAGCAGGCAAATAGTGAATATAGGACTGAAATTCAAGAGATAAATGAAGTCTAGTTGTATGGAGTCATCTGAATTGAGGTAATAATTGAATGCATGTCTGCTGATGAAAACACCAAGACAGTGAGTGGTTGAAAGAAGTGTGAGTAGTACTAAGATAGTGCATTAATGCATCTTAATTGGTCTTCCTGCCTCTAGTCTGTCCCTTCTCCACTCCATCCTTCATACTGCAGTCAAAGAGATGTTACCAAGGCATAGGTATGATCATTTTATTGCTTGAAAAATTTCAGTGGCCCCATCTGCATTCAGAGAGAGAACTATGGACACTGAATATAAGCCAATACAAACTTTTTTCTTTTTCTTTTGTTCTCTTTTTCTCTCTTGTTTTTTTCCCTTTTGTTCTGATTTTTCTCTCCCAACATGATTTGTAAGGAAATGTGTTTTAAAAAAAAGAATATATGTATATGTATAACCAGAAAAATATAAGTTAAAAAAGAATATCATTGGCTCCCTTTTGCCTCAAGATAAAATACAAATTCATCTGTTAGACCAACCTTTCTAATTATATTTTTGTTACTCCCTAATCTCTTAGGCTATGTTCAAGCCAAACCAGCCTGATTGCCATTCCTCAACGAGTACATCTCATCTCCTATTCCCATACCTTTTTTTTTTTTTTTTTGCACAGAGGAGCATAGAGGAGTATAATGTGCTAATACATTTTTATTTCCACATCTTAGAGTTGCAATATTCCTTCGAGACTCAAATGCTTCCTGGTTTATGTAACTCTTTCTGATGCCCTGAGATGCTGAAGCTTCCTCTTGATCCTGAAATTATTTTGAAATTACTTTGAATTTGGTAAGATATGCACATGTACTTTTGAGTAGATCATAAGCTCCATAGGAGCAAGGGATGTTTTGTTTTGTCTTTGTGTCCCTAGGACCTGCAATGTAGGAGATGCTTAGGAGACAGATGCTGTAGGAGACAGACAGACAAATAGATAGATAGATATTGATCAAGCTTGGATGATGATTCAATAAAGAACAAAAATTCAAATTAATAGGGGAACCAATATCATAAAAACCCAGGGTGAAGAAGAGTATCCAGAGGAAGAATGATAATCATGGATGTATCAATAGCATTATACACCCCAGAATTCAAAAATGATCATAAGAGCTAACATTTCTATTGCACTTTAAAAAGTATAGAACACTTTTCTTTTATTATCTCATTTGATTTTTTTGTTTAATCTTTTTAGGTGAAAATATTTCATGAAAAACACAAACTTGATAAGATTTGCAAATATAGAGGGATTTAAATTCAACAAGGTGTTCTACATCAGTACACACTTTTCGATTTATACCCTGAAATATGTATTTCACATGAGTGGTGTGTTTTTAAAATCCTGTGGCATTAGCTTCACATCCTATTTGAATTTTAGACATTGCTATTTCTGTATGTACCAGTGACTTAAAAAATCTTTGCATTCCTAACATTAACTATTCTGTCCTAAAGAAAGAATTCTGGATCTGAGTTGATTTTTAGCAAGGTCAGATAATAGGGACTCTGACTTGACAATTAATGAAGTATCTCATTTGATCTTCTCAACAATCCTGGGAGGTAGGTGCTATTATTATCTCCATTTTGCTGATAAGAAAACTAAGGCTGTATAAGATTAAATGGCTTGTTTAGGATCACACAGCTAATGGCTGAAATAAAATTTGAACTCAAATCTTTGAAGTCCAGTCCAGTATTATATTCACTGTCTCATCTCATTTATGAAGACTGAGAGACTGCCTTTGAATTTAGCCATGAAGAGATGGTTTGTAAACTTGGAGAGAGCAGTTTACATAGCCTCTGAGATTGTGTTCCATTTATATTGTACATACCTTGTGAGTGTGTGTGTGTGTGTGTGTGTGTGTGTGTGTGTGTGTGTGTAGAGAGAGAGAGATGTAGGGGAGACAGCAGTGACTGAAGCCTTTTTGACCTAAGAGTGCTCTTGTCTGTCAATGATTGTAAAAGCCCTCTGGCCTAGGAATGTAAGTGCTCTTGTCTGTCAATAATTATAAAATGTAATAATATTTCTTCCCTTAGATTTTAGGGAAGATGTATTAGTGATCCTGAAGTCCTCTGACCTTGATTTAACAGTCTGTCTGTCAATTATTGCAAAGTCTTCTGGCCTTACAATAGTCCTCCAAACATTACTGACTGTCAGATATATAATCTGTTGGTCAGCAATAATCAAGTTCCTGAGATAATAGTGAGTAAGGCCACCCCTGAAACCCACCTGAAAGCCATAAAATTAGCAAATAAGGAACATGAAGCTCTGATCCAATTTTGTACAAATCCATCTCCTACTCTCTGGTCACTTGCTAATTTCTTTTGGAACTTGATCTGCTTGTAATGGTCTTACGATTACAAATAAACTTTGCCCCTTGACTAGGAAATGGATTCAAGCCTACAAATTCTTTTGAATCACTTTGCAAAACCGGTTTGTGACCCCAAACTCTTGGGTCCCCCTTCCCAATCTTAACATATATGTGTATATGTGTACCTATTGTACCCTCCATTATGTTGAACCCTGGATAATAAGCATAGCCACCCCATTTTTCTTGCCATCTATGATACAGATATAGTGCTGATAGCTAAATCAGGTAGGGAGAAAACCAAGAAAGAAAACTATAGACCAATTTCCCTAATGAATATTGATGCAAAAATCTTAAATAAGATATTAGCAATGAGATTACAGAAAATCATCCCCAGGATAATACACTATGACCAAGTAAGATTTATATCAGGAATGCAGGGCTGGTTCAATATTAGGAGAACTATCTGTATAATCAATTATATTAATAACCAAACTAACAAAATCATATGATTATCTCAATGGATGCAGAAAAAGCATCTGATAAAATCCAACACCCAATCCTATTAAAAACACTAGAGAGTATAGGAATAAATGGGTTTTTCCTCAAGCACCAGAGTTATGACACTTTCTCTAAGAACAGTCATCAGCACATAAAAGTGGAGAAAGTAATGGACAACTGGAATTAAGTAAAGAAATGAGCTGGAGAGCTAGATTCAGTGGATAATATGTGAGTCTGAGTTCAAATCTGACTTCCTACACTTACTAGTTGTGTGATCCTAGCAAGTCACTTAAACCTGTTTGCTTCAGTTTTCTCATCTATAAGATGAACTGGTGAAAGATGGCAAACTTCTCCAATATGTTTTCCAAGAAAAATTGGGTCATGAAGGGTCAGACACAACTGACATCACTGAACAATTGCACCAACATAAAAAAGGAATGAGCAATTTAACATAAGGGAATCAGTGTAAAACAGAACTAGTTAACTAGTCCCACCATGGAAAGAGGTCAGAGGGGGCAGCTAGGTGGTGCAGTGGATAGAGCACCTGAGGAGGACCTGAGTTCCAATCTGTCCTCAGACACTTAACACTTTCCTAGCTGTGTGACCCTGGGCAAGTCACTTAACTCCCATTGCCTCAGCTAAAAAAAAAAAAAAAAAAAAAAAAAAAAAAGGTCCAAGGAGGAGTGATGGACTACTAAAACAAAAGAGTAATAAAATCACCAGAAGTCATGATGGAGAATATATTTTGGAAGAGTAAGGCAGAGACAAAAATAAAAAGATAGGAGATCAAGATGTGATACAAGCATTTCTGAGTTCTAGATCATGAGAGATGAACTGAGATTAAGAGTGGGAGACTGGTCATGGAAGATCTACATTTAACTCTTACCTCTTTATTTTAATACCTACATGACCACAAGCAAATGCCTAATCTCCCTGCCATCTCTACCCAATGTGGACTCCAATCCTGAATCCCCTCCATCTTGTTTCTCAGTCATCCCTTTACTATTCCCAGAACTGGTGCCTTCCTCCTTCCCCATTCTGCTTTTTCACACTCCATTTTCATATTGTCTTCTCCCATAAGAATATCAGAATGTAAGTTCTTAAACTCCTTGAGAACAAGGACTGTCTGGCTTCTTGTATTCAATCCTCAATACTTAGCACAATTCCTTGCATATACTAAGTACTTAATAAACTGTGTCTGTCTTTTTGTCTCTCAATTCTGTCTCTGTGTCTCTATTTCTATTTGCTTATCTATCTCTTTCAATAACCTTTCTGGCCTCTGTTTCTGGATCTAAAAATAAAGAAAATAAAGTTGAATTTTAAAGTTTATTCCAACTCTAAATGGATGATGTTATGATCCTATGGTCTTTCCTGTGTGTGATTTAGTTGTAATGAAATGGAAGGTCATTAGCATCAAGGAAATTGATGAATACCAGGAGCACAAAGAGGCATCAAATATAAGAACAATAGCTATATGGGACTTGTGGGGAAGAGAAGACAGAGAGACAGAGACACATACAGAGAGACAGGGGAGACTGTGAACCAAGTACTACTGTCCTTCTTGAGAAAGAGAGAATGACTTAGAGGCCTCTAAATCAGGGCTCCTTAAATTTTTCCCACTCACAACCCCATTTCCCTCAAGAAATTTTTATGTGACTCTGGGTATATAGGTATAAAAATAGGTATATAAATCAAACATTTACTGATAAAAAAATAATAATTTTGGGACCCCTGCATTTAGCTATGAGATCCCATATGGGGTCACAACCTACAATTTAAGAAGCTGAGCCATCAGTAACAACAACCAGGAATGGCTAATATAGATATGGACAAAGAAAATCTCAAAGGAAGAGAGACTGTTGAGTAATGTGAGTTGTTGGATGAATGGGTGTTAAGATTTTTTAGTATTTTAGTTTTATTTCTGGATTCTACTTTAAGTTCCATTAATACCCTTGGTTCTATTTTTCTGTGCATTTCCAGGACTAATAAATTTTAATTATCAGTGCTTTATCCTTTGTGAGGGAGGATAAGTTGCCCAGAAATCAATGGAGAGGGTAGCAAGAGAAAGTATGTGTGTGTGTGTGTGTGTGTGTGTGTGTGTGTGTGTGTGTGTGTGTGAGAGAGAGAGAGAGAGAGAGAGACAGAGAGACAGAGAGACAGAGAGACAGAGAGAGAGAGAGACAGAGACAGAGACAGAGAGACTTGGAGTAAGATAGCTGCATAGACTTCTGGTTCCATTCCAAGAGATGCACACTAGGATAGAGGGAGCCCCAGGATTTTGATGAGGATGTCAAGTGAGTAGGAGAGGATGGAGAGTCCATTGAGTAGATGAGAGGATCAAAATATGTATTGTTGTTTAGTTGTTTTAGTAAAATCTGATTTTTGTGACTCCTTTTGTAGTTTTCTTGGCAAAGACACAAGAGTGGTTTGCCATTTCCTTCTCTAGCTTATTCTACAGACAAGGAAACTGAGGCAAACAAGGTTGCCCAGGCTCACACAGTTAATAAGCCATGAAGTCATATTTGAATTCAGGTCTTCCCGTCTCCAGATGGGGCACTTTATCCCCTGTACCACCTAGCTACAGCCAAATGTACCAAAGACAAATTATTTGCTTTCTAGTTTTGTTTCAGACTGGAAAAACCATTAATAGTGATTGGTCCTGGCATCAATGGTCAAAATAACATCTTGGATAAGTGATGTGAAACTTGTGAATATTTAGGATATTTGTGGGGAATCCACAAAAATGAAGATGTGGGCCAGAGAAGATGGAGAAAATAGAAAATGAAGAAAAACACTACTAGAGAGTTTCCTACTTGAATTACTCTGGCTGACACAATGCTAAAGTCATTTATTTCTACATTACTTATGGACTAAAAGTGTTATTAGTACCTTCTAAATTTCAGGACCTGACACAAATCTTCAGTTGCCCTTTCCTCATTATTGCTTTCAGATTCTTCATTCACTGTGAATAAGGCATAAATGACTAATCATAATTTAAAGTGTTTAAGTTTATAGTCATTTAAAACAGAAATTGAGCCTACAAAAGCAACAAAACCTCTATAATGGAATTTCAGGCATTGTCTAGAAGGCTGAAGTGGGCTTGGATAGGGGATTAAAATCTCTTCCCATCATTGCTAGGACCAGGCCCCTCAGAAGGAGGCTTCCTTCTTCTTTGTGCTATGTATAAGTCTGGCTCTAATGGATTTGTATCCATTTCACTCGTAGCAATTCATACTGAAGGCTGATCATCCTTATCTTCCTTTGCTTTGGTTCCACTTACTCTTCTGGAATCATCTGCAAGCCTGTGTCCTACCTCTTCTATTATATGGGAACAAACAGGTAGCTAACTTTAATAAAGGTCTAGGAGAATATGTCAGCATCACCAGCATTGGTGGTTCTTCCAAGGTGGGGGCTTTCAGGCTGCCAGCCCAAGTATGATTTGACAATAGTTGTTATGGCAACCATATTCCATAAATTTATGATTCAGAAAAAAATGTGAAATCATGGCCATGGGACAAAAACAATGATGGGGAAGGGTACAGATGAGTTTAAAGAAGAAGGAAAAGGGAGGAAAATAGCAACATAAGATACAGTTGGGAAAACACAGACAAATTGAATTAGGACAGAATAATTGAATATACTTTAGTGGCAGCTGGGAATTGGCTAGTAATGTCTGTCACAGCTTCAGGCAGGGAGCAAGGGAGAAACAATGAAGTGGTTGGAAATGAGACAGGGTTTTAGAGACTGAATTGGATCTTGCCTCTACCAGAACTGTTCTGGCCCATCCGGTCCCCAGATAGGCTTCTCCTAGAAGAAGGGATAAATTTCCCACAACGAGAAAGAAAAGAATTAATCAACGGGCCACTGTTTGGATTTCATCATCTCCAGACTTTCCTCTCTTTCCCTCTATTCCATTGCTCTTTGAATGTTCATGCTTGGCGGTCTCCTTTAGGGAGTTCCTGGAAGGCAGAAATGTGGACATTGTCCATTGTATGAAAACATCTCATCTTTAGCAAATGGATAATTATTGGTATGAGCAGGAGCCAAAAGGAGTGAAGTTCTTTGTTTTGAGAGGGTAAAAAGACACTAAAGACAAGTTTGGATGAACGGATTTTGCTTATAAAAAATGCTTGAGCTTGTGACTAAACCTGTAGGTTTGTGATGGCAAGCTGAATTACTGGAGAGAGTTCAGAGAAACTCAGTATCAGAGTTAAATGGAAAGAATGGCTCCTCAGGGAAAGGGGAAGGGACCGAAGGAGGCACAGTGTAAGTGCAGGGCAGACTTGCTCAATGAATTGTAGATTGTAAACTCTTTGAGGGCAAGCACTGTTTTTGCCTTTCCTTGTTTCCCTGGTGGCTTGCAGGAAATAGGCTCAAAATGAGTACTTTGGACTTAAACCCTGACACTTCCATGTTTCCTCACTATACAAAGTGTTTCCAGCTCATCTGTGGAGCAAGGACAAAATGGGACTAGAAACAACTGCTTTGGGAGTCTGCAGAGCTTAGTTTGTGTCCAGGCTCTGACATTTACTAGCTATATGACTATTTGATTAGAGCCAAGTCAGTCCACTTTCTCTATGCCTTAGGTTTAAAGAGATGAGGAGACATAAAGAGAAGAGATTGGACCATAGGACCCACGAGTGACCCTTCTCAGAGTCTTACAGTCTGTGATTCCTTCCCCATTTAGGGACAATCATTAACATTGATAACATACTGGAAGATCGTATGGTTAAGAAGCCAAGGGGAAATTGAAGAGAATATACCTGAGAAAGGTGCTCACAGAATGAATTTCCAAGGTTCATCATACTAACTCTTTAGAACTTGAGGTACTCCATTTAAAAATCCCCCCCTTTTTGGCATTTTTCTCCACAGGCAAATTTCATCATTGTAATTAGATTTTTTTTAATGTGAAAAATGTTTCTATTGTAGAAATTAATCACTGATATTTATGAAAAGAATTTTTCTTTGGGTGACAAAGTATGGTATCTGAGAATCATATGTACAACTTCAGAAGGAAAATCAGAGTTCCTGTAGTACCAGAGAAACTGAGGCACAGAGATTAGATTCTACTAATGGAGAGCTTGGATTAATTGGCTGAATCAGACTCTTGTCTCAAAGCATTCTCAAAGCAAGGGATTTCCGAGTTTTTATAGAGCTCCAGCGGTCAGGGAAACAAAGGTAAGTGGGGTAGAGCACTAGGTGGATGGAAGTTCCAGGGAAGGACCATAAAAAGGTTGGGGGTAAGGAGGAAGGATCATAAATTCTAATAAGTGAAGAAGCTAGAGACAAAAAGTCTGAGACCAGAAAGATAAGGCGTGCCATCTAAGTATTTGAAATAAGCCATTTGCAGCTTTATGACTCTTTGCAATGTAGAGGAACCAGAGTTCTGAGGCCCAATTCTCTCGGTCCTAATGGCCAGGAAAGAGGCAGGGTTTGGATCTATCATACCAACTCAGGGAAACTGAGGTATTACAATTCAGGGAAACTGAGGCATTACATTCCATATAAAGCCAGAGATCAGAAAATAACATATTTGTATGGGATTTTAAAGATTTGCAAAGTGTTTTACACACATTATCCAATTTAATCCTGACAACTAGCCTAAGAAGGACTTTCCCATACTCACATAACCAAATAAGTATAAGAGGAAGGATTTGAACTTAATCTCTCCTGTGTCTAGATTCCTTGATCTTACTACTACACCATGGCCATGCATCCTCTCATACACCATACTGCTATTCCTGGATATAGATGCAATCAAAGATGCGATTTTTACTCCATTGGCATTGACAAACTTATGTTAAATCATGACAATTGCTCAAATGTTAGATTACACATAAGAGTAACAATAAATTGTTATAGCAACACTAGTCTCATGACGCAACAATCTTTTGTTTAGTGAATGCCTTAATCTATTATCTTTTTCCTCTAATGATCACTGTTCTATTTTTCTCTATGATTTTGGCACCATGCCTACTTTCCCATTCTCCACCAACTTCTTTGGATTCACACTAATGAACTTTCTAACACTGTATTCTTACTCTTCAGTTCTATTTCAGTCATACATCAGATGTCACCTCTTAAGTCTCATCATCATCATTCAAATCCATACCACTTCCAAGGTCTTTAATTATAAAATTCCACTTTCTGACAATAATCTCCTGTCCACCCACATCTCTGATTTCATTAATTCATACATACCTATTATTTACCTATAATATGTGTCTGAGTAGTCATGTTTTCTAGTCTAAACTGAAACTACCATTTCCTTTCCAATTCATTTTCTTTTTTAATTTTTCTTTTTTCTAAATTATGATATCAGGAGTGACAGAGAACAAAAATAATGAACAATAACCAGATTTTACTATACAAAAAAACATATAATGAAGAATCCCAAAATTTCACCAAAAAAACAATGATAATGAACAGTCACAAAATTTTGCTATACAAAGAACAAACAATAATAAACAATCGCCAATTTTGTATAAAGAAAAACAAATAAAAGAGAACAATCACAACACTTTATCATACAAAAAACAAATAAGGAAAAACCATCATAGAATTTTACTATACAAGGAATAAGAAAATAAGTATATAAATAACAAATAAGACAATTATATAAAACCCAAAAACTTTCATGATGTACAGTTTTTCTTAAAATGTAGTTTTACATTTGACAAAGTAGCAACAAAATCACCTTATTTGTGTCCTCTTCTGAACTCCTTTTTT